>RXID01015326.1:0-207539 GCA_005019695.1 Trichopus zeylanicus subsp. travancoricus
ATCCGTCTTCCCACATATAATCTCTGTGTGCATCCTTTTCCTCTTTCTGTTCTTCCTCTATATTGTGAATTGTGGTGGAATCGATATTTTCCGCAAAACGTGGCATCCGAGCTTGGTTCAATCTGGGGGTCGTCTACTACGAATGTTCGATATAGGATAAATTCAAGGAAAGCAAGGATTTCCTATTTGACAAGCAAGAGTTCGTGCAATTCTTACTCAACAAGGGTTGAGACACACATTGGAGGACGTCAAGCCTGAAGATGTCACCGAAAGTGTTTGGGAAAACCAAAAGGCCAGCGCACATAGCACAATCATCCTCAGTCTTATCGATGAGGTACTCTATCCGTTTCTTGATGAAACATCACCTTCAGAGTTATGGAAAAAGCTGGAGAAACAGTATATGAGTAAGTCTATCTCAAATCGAGTTTATTTAAAGCAGAAGCTTTTCAATTTTCGAATGACAGAAGGTACGAATATCGTTGATCATCTTAATGCTTTCAATAAACTTGTCTCTCAATTGTTAAGCATTGATGTTAAAATTGAAGATGAAGACAAGACAATTATTTTATTATCGTCCTTACCTCCTTCTCTTGAGAATCTTAAAACTACTCTCATGTATGGAAAGGACTTGAAATTTGACGATATTTCTGCTGCCCTTCTATCTAATGAATATTTGAAAAAGATTGGAGGGGATGTGTCACATTCAGAAGCATTAATTGTCAGAGGTCGTACCAAAGAAAGATCAAGAACAGGTCGTTCTAGATCCAAATCCAAAGAAATAAACTGCAGATATTGTAAGAAGATGGGACATGCAATTAGAGATTGTTGGAAGCTCAAAGCAAAGAAAGAAAGAGAATCTCAATCTAAAGAGCAAGTCAAAGAACAAGTTTCAGTTGTTGAAGAGAGTTCTGATGATAATTTGGGTAACGTTCTCTCTATTAGTTCTAATTTTGATCGTTACCATGATATTTGGATTCTTGATTCTGGTTGTTATTATCACATGTGTCCTAATAAGGATTGGTTTGAAAACTACACGCCTTATGATGGTGGTTTAGTTTTGATGGGTAATAATAATCCATGCAAAACTGTTGGAATTGGAACAATCAAAATTAAGATGTTTGATAATATTATTAGAACTCTTACTGATGTCAGACATGTTCCTGATTTGAAAAAGAATTTGATCTCTTTGGTTGCTATGGATTCTGCTGGTTATAAGTATTCTGCTGAAGGTGGAGTTCTTAAGGTTGCTAAAGGCTCATTGAGAGTAATGAAGGGCCTAAAGCATGGAAATTTATATGAGTTAGTAGGAAAAACCGTTGCAGGTGGAGCAGCAATTTCTCAGTCTTCTTCTTCTTCTGATATGACTCAATTATGGCATATGCGTCTCGGTCATATGAGTGAGCAAGGTTTAAATGAGCTCAACAAAAGAAAATTAATGAAAGGTCTCAACTCATGCAAATTGGATTTCTGCGAGCATTGTCTCTATGGTAAACAGTCCAAGGTAAAGTTTAACACTGGTATTCATTGCACTAAAGGCTTAATTGATTATATTCATTCTGATGTGTGGTGCTCTCCTATTCCCTCAAAATCTGGTGCTCGTTATTTTGTCAGTTTTATTGATGATTTTTCCAGAAAAGTGTGGATTTATTTTTTGCATCACAAAGCCGAGGTGTTTTCTATTTTCAAACGGTGGAAAACTTCAATTGAAAAAAGGACTGGCAGAAAAATCAAATATCTCAGAAGTGATAATGGCGGAGAGTACAAATCAACAGAGTTTCTCAAATTCTGTGAAGATGAAGGCATCAAGCGTCACTTTACCATCCCAGGAAAAACTCAACAAAACGGTGTGGCTGAAAGGATGAACAGAACCTTGTTGGAGAAAGCACGTAGTATGCTCAGTACAGCTAATCTTGATAAAGATTTTTGGGCAGAAGCAGTCAATACAGCATGCTTTATTGTGAATCGCTCTCCTCAAACGGCCATTAATTGCAAGACTCCTGAAGAGGTATGGACTGGTCAACCTGCAAATTATTCTTCTTTAAAGATTTTTGGTTGCTCTGCTTATGTGCATGTTGTCAAGGATAAGTTAGATGCACGTTCCAAAAAGTGTATTTTCTTGGGTTATGCCAAAGACGTCAAAGGCTATCGTTTGTGGGATCCTACTATTTCAAATGTAATTATTGAGAGAGACATAGTATTTGATGAAAGTGGTATGCTAAAATCTCTCAAGAAAGATCCCAATGATATAATGCAAGTGGAGGTGGAGCATGTAATTCCTTCAGAAGAAGATATTCAGGGTATGCCCAACTCTCAAGAAAATCGTAAGAATCAAATTTCTGAAAAGACTCCACTTCGAAGATCTCAAAGAAAAATAAAGCCACCTGAAAGGTATGATTTTGAAGATATGGTAGTTTTTGCTTTAGTTACTGACAATGGTGATCCTTCCTCCTATAAAGAAGCAGTGCAGGATAAGAATTCTTCTCAGTGGCAAGTTGCTATGAATGAAGAGATGGATTCTCTTCAAAAGAACCATATTTGGGATCTGATGAAATTACCAAAAGGTAAAAGAGCAATTGGTTGCAAGTGGGTATTTCGAAAGAAAGAGGATTTCTCTGAGATAGATGGTGTTAAATTCAAGGCCCGTTTAGTTGCAAAAGGGTATGCACAAAAGGAGGGTATTGACTTTAATGAAATTTTCTCTCCTGTGGTTAAACACACATCTATTCGTTTTCTACTTGCTTTAGTTGCTTTTCATAATCTTGAGTTAGACCAGCTTGATGTCAAAACTGCCTTTCTGCATGGAGAATTAGAAGAACAAATTTTTATGCAACAGCCTGAAGGGTTCATCCAAGAAGGCAAAGAAAATTTTGTTTGCAAGTTGAACAAATCACTTTATGGTTTGAAACAGTCTCCAAGGCAATGGTATCAAAGGTTTGACAGTTTTATGCTGGGTCAAGATTTCATCCACTGCAAACATGATTGCTGTGTTTATTTTAAGATGCATGCCAATAACTCATTTATTATATTGCTTCTTTATAATGATGATATGCTTATCGCTACTCAAGACATATCTCTACTGAATGATTTAAAGTTTAAAATGAAAAAGAAATTTGAGATTAAAGATTTAGGTGCTGCAAGGAAGATTCTCGGTATGGAGATTGATCGAGATCGAAAACATGGAAAATTATGGCTTAAACAGAGCAAATATCTCGAGAAGATTATTTCTCGTTTTCACATGCAGAATTCAAAATCCGTCAGTACTCCTTTGGCATCTCACTTCAACTTTTCAGCTCAACAATGTCCTTCTACAGATGAAGAGCATGCATACATGGAGAACATCCCATTTTCAAGTGCTGTTGGAAGTTTAATGTATGCTATGGTATGCACAAGACCTGATATTGCACAAGCAGTCAGCGTTGTTAGTCGTTACATGGCAAATCCAGAAAAAGAGCATTGGCAGGCCATGAAATGGCTATTAAGATATATTAAAGGTACTCTTAATATTGGTTTATGTTTCGACAGGAATATAGTACAAGAGGCCAAAATTATTGGCTATGTCGATTCAGACTATGCTGGAGACCTTGATCGACGCCGATCCCTTACTGGTTATCTTTTCACTCTTTGTGGAGGACCTATTAGTTGAAGGTGTACCTTACAGTCAACTGTAGCATTATCTACAACAGAGTCTGAGTATATGGCAGCTACAGAAGCCGTCAAAGAAGCCCTATGGCTAAAAGGTTTGGCAAGTGAAATTGATTTTTCTCAACATGTTCTTCCTATTTTTTGCGACAGTCAGAGCGCCATACACCTTGCGAAGAACCAAATGTATCATGCCAGATCAAAGCATATAGATGTCCGATTTCATTTTATTCGGGATATTATTGAAGACGGCGAGATTTCTTTACAAAAGATTCATACTTCAAGAAATCCTGCAGATATGTTGACGAAGGTGATTCCGATTGATAAGTTCAACCTCTGTTTGGACTTGATCAATATTCAAGGTCGTTGATCCTATCCCAGGAGGTAATGGTAAAGACATCTATTGAAGATTCAAATTCAGAGAATAAGATGATTCGAGCCAAGGTGGAGATTGTTGGCTTTATGGTGTCTCGAATCCGGATTTTTCGGATAGTCTTAATTATATTAATGGGCCTAATCCTTATCTAGATTTATCTTCTAGAAGTCTTAAATTAGTAGAAGTCTTATTTGAGTCAGTCTTCTATTTTGACTCAAACATCATTAGGCCACATCTATAAATACACCATTGATGTAAGGGTCTCAAAAGAGATAGAAAATAGAGAGTGAGAGTTGGTGATATTGGAGTTTCGTCTCCGTCGTTGTAATCTTCTCTTTTCTCTTCCTCATCAATACAATATTCTCTGGATCGTCTTCCCACATATATCTCTTGTGTGCTATCTTTTCCTCTTTTCTGTTCTTCCTCTATATTGTGAATTGTGGTGGACATCGATATTTTCCGCAACAGTGGACGACTTGCATGGTGTCGAGGTCAAGAAGCACGGTGAGGCCCTCGATGGGGCACACGTAGAAGTTGGTTGTGCCCTCGGCTGAGTAGATTTCTTGTTACTTTTGAGTCCTTACTTTTTGAGTTTGCTCCTTTGCCGTTGACATAGATTTTTTGTACGATGGACAGGCATGGGTCCCCGATGCTACTTCACTTTATTATGGGCTTTTCTTTCATCTCTTATGTTGCATGTCTTTTAAAGAGCATGCCTTTATAAGAGAGAGAAAGAAAGAGATAGGAAGAGAGCGGAGCTTGATAGTACTTGACTTAGAAAAATAATTTTAAAAGGAAATATCTGTTTAAATAGATGGCATTCTGCATTCTAGGGGTCATAAAGTATCTCATTGTTGGAATTGGCAAATTGATAGGCATTATTGAGATAGTGCTAGTTACCATTTATAGTCTCTCCCAATTAGATTTTAGCTTCCCTTTATCTTTTAGTGAAGCAACATACTTCATCACCAGGTCCATTATCTCAAATTTGCATTCGATTACATTTTTCTAGTAGGATGATGTTAATCATTGTTGATATGTTTGTGCATGATTAGCTACACTCCATCGCCTTTAATCCAATAGCTCAAGTTGGCTAAGAAGAGACCCATTTTTGGTTAGACTTAAACCATTTTGTATTGCAATTCTAAGTCATGTCATATGTTAGTGTAAATAGGATTTGCCCCATAGAGGTGTATATGGAGGTACGATAAGCACATAGAGCTTCATCTAATTTGTCTACGCAACCTGATTTATTATTTGTTTCTATTGTCTTTTTGACAATTTTAATTAGAGTCTTGTTAGTGGCTTCAACCTAATCATTACCTTCAGGATAGCAAGAGGATAAGTGGTGGAGTTCAATGGAGAAGTACTTACATAAGTCTTGCATTTTTTGTGCTAAGAATTATGGTCAAATTTTCTATAACAATCACCTTTGGTACCTTGAATCACACTAGGATGTTGTGCCTAATGATTTTGACCATGTTTATTGCTTTAAGCTCTTGAAAACACTTAACTTCAACCCATTTAGCAAAATATTTGGTTGTGATTTGAATAAACTCTTTTCTTTCACAAGTGGCAAGCTTTGAGAATGACCCAATCACATCTAGGGTCCACATTGAGAATGGCCAGGGTGCTGTCATTGAGTGGGGGGAAGATGTTGGAGCATGGTGCTTGTCAGCATGAACTTGGTGCTTCTTGCATTTTCTAACAAAGTCACTGTAGTATTTCTTCATTGTGGGACAATAGTAGCCAATTCTAATGATTTTCTTGGCAAGTATATGGATGTTTATCTAACATTTGCACACCTTCTCTCTACTTATTTCAAAATTTTTTTTACTTCTTCTCATCTAAATAATATAACAGGATTCCATCAAATGATTTCTTGTATAGGGTATTACCCAATTACGCATAAGGTTGCCATTCTATATACTACCTCGTGATCATTTCTAGTAGCATAATTTGGGAATAATTTTTTTCTAGAAAGTTTCTAATGTCATGGAGCCTTGGATTCCCATTATTGTAGATATCTACCAGATTGATAAGGAGGATGTGAACTATATTCTCAATATCGCCCATCTTCCTCCACCATTAGACAAGGGGATCATTGATCTCTAGCATCATTTGTGAGACTTTTTGAAGGAAATCATGTCCATATTGATGTTATAAGAGTTGTGGAAGACTAAACCAAATGAGGCTAGAGAGTTTGCTAGCACATTACTACTTTTGGAATGTTGGTAATGGTGACTTCCTCAAATTATTTAGCCAAGAAGAGGGCTAAATTATGACACTCTAAGAGTTTGGAGTCCTTAGTTCAACACTAGTCTAAAACTTGTTGGGTTATGATTTTTGAATCTTCCTTGATTTTGAGACATGTAAGGCCTAAAGCAAGTGCCAATCGCATCTCAACAATGAGTGTCATATTTTGCTTTGTTGTTGGAAAAAGAGATACCAAGGTAGTAGGCTTGAGGCGTCATGACCCCTTTGAGGGTAATTATGATGACCCCTATTTTGCCACCTGTGCAATTCAAGGCACCATTGAAGTGTAAAGCCCATGTTCAAGAATGACATGTCTTTGTAGCAAGATAAATTAATTCATCAAGGTATAATTCTTGAGTGAAGTGTGTACTTGATAGAGGAAATTAGATAATTCATTGACCATAGCTTGCCCTAGATTACTTTTCTAGCAATGAACTCAAGATTGAATTTGGCTAGAAGCATTTGTCATCTGACAATCCATCATGATAGCATTGCCTTTTCAAACATGAACTTGATTGGGTCCATAAAGGCTCAATTCAAGACCTTGTGGGCTATGAAGTAGTGTCCTAGTTTTTAGGTAGCCTAGATGACCCCTTGGCAAGTCTATCTATTTTTGAGTACTTCTCATATTCTTGCATAGTTTGGCTAGGTTAGTAGATGGTCCTTTCTTGTTTACTTTCATTTTTTTGAGGTAGTAGACCATGACTATTAATAATCCCAATTGACTCTTCTATGATAGTGGCATACCAAATTAGTGGTCGTTATGGGATTGGCATTGTTAGAATGGGTGGTTTGATAAGGTATTTCTTGGGTTGATTGAGTACTCTTTTGCATTCTAGGGTCCACATGAACAAAACTCCTCTTTTGACCAATTTATAAAATGAGTGGCATTTTTAAAAGTGTTGAGAGATAAACCTTCAAATGGATTATAGTCTTCTAATTAACCCACAAAGTTCCTTTATATTTTTTAGAGGTATAATTTCTATAATAATGCATTCCTTCATTTGATCTAGTTCAATTATTTGGTTGGTATCCAAAAAACCCAATAAATTGCTTGAAGAGACTTCAAAAAAGCACTTCTTTGGATTCATCCTCAACTAATGTTCTCATACCTAGTGGAGGACTCATCTTAGAGTAGAAACATGCTCGTCATGAGTTTTCAACTTGATTAGTCTATCATCGACGTATATCTCCATGTAGTCATGAATTATGTCTTGAGAAATTGTAGTTATCCACACTAGCATTTTCAACCCAGATGACATGACTACATAGCAATAGGTTCTCTAAGGTATTGGGAAGGATATATTTTCTTTATCTTCGTGTGAAGGATGTATCTAATGTACCTTGAGTATTTGTCCATGAAGGACAAAATTTCATGCCCATGTATGTATTGCCGCTAGAGTGTTGATGTGAGGTAGGGGAAGTCATCCTTTGTGGTAGTCTTTTTTCAAATCTCGAAAGTTGATACACACCCTTATTTGAGCATCTTTCTTCTTAATAGGGATGATTTTTGCCATCCATTTTAGATAGAGTATGATTCATACGAATTTGGGTTAATAAAGCTTGTCAATTGCCTCTTTTACCTACAACACAATGACAAGGTGTAATCTTCTATGCTTTTGTTTCTTCAGCTTTGCATCATCCGTTAGAGTTATTCTATGTTTTAGTAACCCTTTGTCAAGTCCTGACATTTCTTCATACATCCATTCAAAGACGTCTTGGTACTCATTGAGGGTTAAGCCCAATTGAGCTCCAAAGTCTTTGAACCTATTCACAATTATTAGAATAGTTCTAGGGTCCATAGGTTACCCTAGATTGATCTCCTTGTTAGACTCTAAAGATGCCTTTGTCTCCTCATCAAATTTATTTAATGCCTTGGCAAAGTTAGTGAATTTCTCTTCTTTGTATGCCTTGGTGGAATCATTGAGCTTGTGCTCTTCTTCTTTTCCATCTTCAATTTCATAGACTCCTAAGGAGTCCTAAGCAATATCTTGCCATGGTTTAGGTGGGTTTCATTGAGACAAATGATGCTCTTCTTCCACCCCAAGTCTTGAAGGAATGGCTGATCTAGCATGAATACATTTAGTACATAATCTAGAAAACTCTCTAAAATTTTCTACTTCTCGTCTATTATAATAATCTAATAATAAAGAAGAAAAGTATCTAATTTATAAGGTGGGTCCATTTTTGAGAATGGACTAGGTGCCCCTTGCATCTTCATGGGAGTCCTCCTCACTCTAGGGGAGGTGGCAAGTTGTCCTCTTCATTTAGGAATACCTTGTCAAACCACTTATGATGCTATGGAGGTCATTTTCTTCATCTACAATAAGTAGAGATTAGTCTTGAAAATCCATGCGATTAGCATTAGTGGGTATGAGTCACCCACTGGTGATATGTGATTTGAGAGTCCATATTGCAAGTGGATGTTGGTCGATGCTATTGAGCAAACATAGCGGTCTATCCTCCTTTATGCATTCCTTCCATAAAAATTTGAGTCTTTCCTTTCCTCTAGGGAACCCTTCTAGAAGTGGTTTAGTATCTCTTTAGTTCTCTTTTCCAAGGCCCTAATCATGTTAGTATCCAACCTTGAACATTATTTCCCAAGGCTTATCAAGATATGATGGATTAGATACCAAGGAATGAAACCTCAAGTCTGTGGGATAAGAAAAAGAGAATTTATTTTATGAAGCTTAGGGTGATAGGAAGACTGGGATTGCTTCATGTGAGGATGGCTAGTGTTTCAGGAAGATTGGATAATGATTGCTGGTGGATGATTTATGTTTAGCCTAGGTGACTAAGAGAGGTTGTAATGTCACTTGTGTGGATGATTTGGCTTCTTCTATGACTATAGAAATTTTATGATTGGTTTTGTGATATTTATCCCGAATTGTGGATCCCTACAAAATTTGATTATAGGGCCATTGCAAAGAAACTTTAGGCATTAATGATGAGTTGAAGAGACTACTTCTATATCTCTAAGCTATCACCTTCCGAGGATAAAACTACAATAGAAAGAAATATCAGGAACATGAAACTCTATTTGGATAGTCTTTAGTCTGCATGCAATAAAAAAGTGGATTCTAGCATGGAACTTTCTCTTTGAATTGCCATATGCTAGAATAGCAATGTTGAAATCGATCATTTGCTCCTTCGAGATATTCATTGTCTTTAGGGCAGATAGTGTGCACATATTCAGCAAGGCATCCATATCCACCAGTACCACATGGACATGAATATTCCCATCCTAGAAAGAAATTTGAAGTGGCTTGTTCATTAGCTCTTCCTTGGGTTACTCCTGGTTAGTGAAGGTTATGACAGTATTTTAGAAGATATTCTTGTAGATGACAACTAATATTTCAAAAGGTATGCCATTCTTGAACTCTATTTCACTTAGCATTTTGAATAGGATTTCAAGGAGCTTAAGGGAATAAATTATGAGTTTTAGGAAACAAAATTTTAGCTGGCATTTTTCCTAATTGTTCTAATATGTTATATTCTATCCTTGTTTCAATTCCCTCATGAATGATATCAAGCTCCTAATTGGCATATCCTTATCCATTCCTTCTCTACTGTAGTTTGGTAAAGTGATAAGTTTTTATTAATATATGTTAAAGGGTCATAATCCTTATCTTCTAAAGTATATCCAACATATGTGTTGTTATAAGTGTAAAAAGTTCCTATCCATCTCTCAATGTTAGGAACTTTCTTAGGGATTTCAATCATATTTGGTGAACCCTTGTGAAGAAGAAATTTTTTCCAAGGACCCTCAATTATCTAATTATGATTTTCTTCTAGGAATGGTTCACTCATTATGGAAACAACCTCTATGCAGTTGATGCTATTGTTATGGTAGTGGGAAGTAGATTACTCACCATGATTATATTTCTCACTTCATTCACATTCACATATGCTTTTACCATACTCCAAAGTATAGCGTTTCTATTATTAACATCATAAATTACATCTTTTAAAGTGAAATATTGCCCAATGGTGTGCCTTAGAGTTTTATGGAAACAAGAATGATGAGGGAAAATCAACACCCAAAGGTAGGGTTTAGGTTCTAAGAATCATATGAGGTTATTTGCAATGAGAGCAATGAAAAGATATATAGGATGATTTCAAGTAGGGTAGGGTAGTCCTTTTGTCACAGGCTGTGAAGAGTTTGGGTACTAGGAGGAGGACCACATGGTGCATAGTCATTGGGTGAAGGTACAACTTGGTATTTTCATGGGGTCTTGAGGTTGGTTAGTGAAGATTGTATTAGTGGAGGTTAGTGGGTGTTGTATTTCTAAGAAGCTAGGGAGGGACTATATTTTTGGGAGGTTGAGGTGGTGGAGGGCATGAGTGTAGTTATGGATATCCAAACCAAGTATCAATGTTGAGACTTGGTTGATTTAAGCTTTATCTTCCTAAATGACTCCTTTGGTTATTCCTTGTCCCATCAATTTGGAAAATAGTTTGTTAGCTTGGGCACAATGCCCCCATAAGAACTTTTCCCATATATATACCTTCTTGTACAAAATATTAAATTTAATAGAAATTAGAAAATAATAACCAACTTTAAGAGTAGAAAGTGTAGTTTCAATAAGTAAGCTAATTTGTTACTTCTGTGTGGGGAATTTGGAATTCCATTGCTTTCTTCCTCTATCAATTATCATATCTAATATAGTTTTATCCATTTTGCATCTTCTCCGATGTGAACTCAATAATGTCTTGGACATGTGTTGGTGAGCATACAATTGTTTGAACGCTATGAAAATTGCTTCAATGGATTGCAACATTTCTTGAGGAAGGCTTACAAACCAACTAAATATAGTTGGGCTTAACGATAATTGGAAGAGATGGATCATTAATGGTTTGTCCCCCCTATAGGCCTATGCATCAAATAGAAATCTTGCAATATAGTGGTTAGGGTCTCTTATCCTATCATAAGGATGAAACTTCAGTGCCCTGAAACCAATAGGAAAGTTAATAGTCGGGAATCAAATGTTAGTCACCATTGATGCAACAACATGTAGGACTTTTTGCATGATTAGCTTTGTGATATGTTGTGATATCCTATCCTTAGTTATTTCTAATGGTGACGATTGTTCACTTGACGAGGTTTCTGTATTCATGTGATTCATAGAGCCACCACAAGGTGGGGAATGCAAATACCTCCCTGTCAGTAGCCTATTGTTACCCAACAAAAAACTCAACTAGTTTATTTAATCTCTACATTTGACTAACAAAACTCATAAGTTTAGGAAATTTGAGATTTGGTATATTAGAATTTGCATCAGTTATGGTTGCCAAATAATTCTTGTTAGTTTTAGGGTTTATGTTGAAATTCTTGGTATCTTACCGGATACATGATAATCTCTTATTTTAAGGTTGTAGTAGGCCAAAGTCTCCAATATTTTGAATTCACACATTATATAATTTAGAAAAGATAGTACAACTAGTCAAGTGTTGCATTTCTTGTGACCATAATGAATTAATTGATGTGAGGCTAAAGGAGATATTTATAATAGAGAATAACACTTTAGCCCTTTTATTAGTTTTAATGAGGTGCAATCCCTTCCTGTTTAAAAGAATTGAGATACAACTTGCAACTTTTGAGGTGGGAGTTATGAAGGTTTGCCCTAGTATTAGGTCTTCCCAGGTCCCACTCTAGGTTGAAGGCACCATTTCTTGATGGTCTCAATATTCAGACATAGAGGGCCCACAAGGCCTATATTGAGCTAAAAGTGATTTTAACTTAGTTTTCTCACAATTGGTTTTGATTGAATAAAGAAATAAATAGAGACAAGCATTAAGTAATTCGCAATAACCCCCCCTTAAGGGAGTCTTCTCACAAATGTTGGATATACCCTCCCTAGGGGCTTTTAGTTTACATCCATACCAATAATAAAAGTGGAAGATTCTATGAGTTTTAGAGTGCAACATTAAATAAATAAATAAAATAAGAAAATTAGCGAAGGCTTACCTATGTAGTTCTCCTCGAAATTTCATGTTGATGAAATGTTGAGGTTTGCCACCTTACCTACAAGGTGGATGATATCTCTGGAAGTAGTTGTGGGAGTCTTCTTGATAGGCATGGGATATACTCATCCTAGAGGCTATAGTTGGTCTTCGTGCATATCATATAATAGAAGAAAGGAGCTCCATGAGTCTTATTAGCATAGCATTTGGATAAAATAAAAAAGAAATGAAAGAACAAATTGGCAGAGACTTACCAACCATTGCCTTAGTGGGGAAGGAGCCAAAAGTCCTCCCCTAAGCCCCTAGATTTTCTAAGGAATGGTCCTACTATGCTAGAATTGATGAAGATAATGCAAAAAATTGAAATGTAGAATAAAGCAATGAAAACAAAGAGGAGAAAAGAAAAGAAAAGACTTGATTGGATACATTACATGGTCCCCTTCACTTTCCTACACCCTCCATGCTCCTCCCCCATGTTTTGAACTTGTGAAGACCCAAACTTCCTTGGCAAAACCTTGATGGGCTTGAAATCCTGAGTTGATAACTTGCTCAATGATGTGGATTGATTTCTAGATCTCTAGTTCACTTTCTTGATCACTTGATCTGTTGATTTATGGTTGTTTTGGGGAAGTGGAGAAGCATTGTTTATAATAGTGGAGGTGGGAGGCTAAATTTCTCAAATAGCTTATGTGGGAATAAATGTTTGAGTTTATCTCAAGAAGGATGGATGGCTATGAATTTAGGCTTTAGATTGGCTAAGTTTGGATGTTTTTAGATTCTAGTTTAGGGTTGTTGGATATCAGAATTAGGGTTGTATTGGTGGCTGAGATTTTGTAGTGAATTTTTGGGAAATAATGAGGAAACGAAGGTGGGGCCCATCATGTTCTCACATGCCTAGAACTAGATGCATGGCCCGTGTGCCCAACATTGGCTGCGTGGCCTGGACACTAGCTCTCTAGCACATAAAAATCTTATTTTTTATTTTTGTGACTGCATGGGCAAAATCCCAATATGAAATTTCTGGGGATTTTTGGCTAGATTTTCAAGGAATTTCTATTTCAATTTCAAAGAAATTTCTAGCTCAATTTCAAAGAAATTCTTGGTTTAATTTGAAAAGGATTTTCAGCTCAATTTGGAAGAGATTGTTAGCTCAATTTGAAAGATATTTTTAGCTCAACTATTGAGTCTTTTGTGGGTTCAACTAGGCAAAGATGGGTCAGCTTAGGTGATGATTCAATGGAAATAAAAGGGCAGAAAAGGTAAGTATCTACAACTACCCCTCCTTGACAAGGTGCTAAAAGAAGTGAGGTGTGAGTCAATGCCAAAAGAAAATGATAACCAACTTTGAGGATAAATTGATTGGGTTTTCTAGCTAGCTAGCTGACTTCAAATGGGTAAAGAGAGATTGATTTAATAAACTGAAAATTTTTGACTAATCTAGGGGCTAGCAAGCTCATCTATGATTGTTATGCATAAAGGGAAAGAAGTAATAGGGTTGACAGGGACACACCAAGAGGATTGTGCTTTTTTTGGAGTCTAAGAAACTATCACTATTCTTATGAGGGGGTACTATGTTTGAAGTCATAGAGCTAGTTAAGATAGAGTCAAGCAAATAGTTGAGCACTTGCAAATTCCATTGGAGTGCCAAAAGGATCAAGCAATAGCAATATGTATGAATGTTAGGGCAAGATGCAACACAATGCAAGCTCTAATGATGCAAAAAGCTTTTTAAAAATTCATGCAAGGTTGTCAACCATCAGTTGGATCGAGGGGTCTTTCTAATGAAGAGGGACTATAGACCACGTTGTCCTTCCCCAATGGAGGTTTTTAAAAATCATGACCTATGTCGATGTCGCTTCTTACTGTTGTTAGTGGGATTAGATGATAGATGTCAGCAGATTTTTGTGGTTGGTGGTTCTGGATATGACTATTGGCAAGGTCAGATTGCCAAGGTCTTATTGTTGTTGATAGATGGGGCTATTGGTAGGGTTAGACTATCAAGATTTCATTGTTGCTGATGGCAGGAGGCATCAAATTGGCATTGAACCACTGAAAATTCTAGGTTGTTGGAGTTTATCATTGTTGGTGTTGGACTGATCTCAGTGGGATGGTGAGCTTTCTATATTGTTGCTGCTTGAGATTTTTTTTGATTTCTTATCCTTTGCACAAACTATTCCAGAGATTGGTAGAGGGCTTAGTTTTCAGTTCCCTCTTTGGGTCAAAGATTTTTTACAGTATTTTTTAGTATTTCAAAACTTCCATTAAGCCTATCTAGATTTTAACATGCTTGAGAGGCTTTCTCATAAACCATTGAGTTGGCCTTTTCTTGCTACTGCTATTGAGAGATGGAATCCCATTACTCGTGCCTTCTTATTTTAGTGTGGAGAAATACTATTGGTAGTAAAGGAAGTGAGCCATTTTCTAGTCTTGAGGGAGACTAGAAATTCTACATTCTCTTGTCACAACAGTCTTTCTTTTGGTGCTAGGGATTTTCTTACTACTCTTTTGGGTCAACTAGTTTGTGAGGAGGAAATTCTGACCCTTTATGCAAGAGATATGGGTAAGGAGCTACTCTTTGTTTCTTGAGAAGAGACAACATCCTCATGCTATTCTTGGTGCTATGTTCATTTGCTATGGGCAACTGCTCTTCCCAAACAAGCATCTTACGCTTAGTAAGCTTGATGTGGACATGAAATCAAGTTCTCTACTTTATCTTGGTTGCTCACTTGGTGCAACTCTTCTAGCATATCTAATCAAGGATTTAGACTCTATTTCTAAAGGTGGGACTTTTTGTGGGAGTGCTTTATTTCTCCAACTTTGGCTCGAGGATCACTTTTCTACTGCCCTTGGATTGAGGTATGGTTGTTCGTTGGAGCTATGTGGAGTGGAGATCTTTCTTTGATTAGTTATGTGACAATCATATTAGATTTGCTTTAGCTTTAATTTCTCTCCTCTGACTTTCAAGGGCTTTTAGAGTGAATTCGTGCTTATAGGAAATCACAATCTCATTGCCCACCCAGTCCATATGTGTGTGAGAATGATAGGCCATGTAGTTGTGGTTGCTTCTCCTTTGTCCTTCATGCCTCAACTGGAGGCTTGCCATCATGGATCCACAAAAGATTATCATAAAATGCTTGAGGTAGTTTTCATGTGGTCTATGGGTATTGAGGAGTATTTTCTTCTTGAGCTTGATTCTCAAGTGGTGGAAGCTACATTATATGGTTTTCGACACTTTGACCTCCTTCTTTGTCTCTGTTGGCATACAAAGTTATAATCAATTTCATTGTCTAGGGTTGTGATCATTTGGAGCACATTTGTGAGGATCGCTACTCTTCCTTTAAGCATTGACATTGTTGTTATTAAATTTTCTATACCATTATCAGTAGGCTGCTTCTAATAAAAATTACCTTGTAATTTTTATTAAATAAAGCTTTATCTAGTTCTTCTATTCTTGTGCAATGCTTAGAGCATTTTTTTTGAATTTTTTGAGCATTTCCCCTTTTCTTCAATGTCAAGAGATGGCCTCTCTTCGGACTTCAACACATTCAATGATGTTCAACCTTCTCTCTTGTGATTAATCACCTCTTTACTCCTTCAATTGCATGTTGAGTTGGGTGAGCATTGTGCTGGTAGCCATTTAACTTCACGCTCCTCTCATCATCGTACCCATGCTGAGTCTGAGTGTTCCTATAGGCCTCTTGGTTAAGCTGTGTACTTGTGTTTTGTATTTCTGAAAACAAATTTTAAGTAGTACTTTTTTTGTAGGTAAATATTTAATAAATAACTAGTTGAGAACTTTTATGCTTTTAGATCTACTTTGAAATTGGTCTTAGCCTTGGGAATGTTTATCTCAAATTATTGGTGGTTGACCAACTAGTTTCACTATAGCCTTTTCCTTTAGTGTGATGACTTCCATGAGAACTCATTTTGGGTAACTTTCTCTTTTCTTCTTCCTATTGTGGCGGACCTGGCTCCCTTGACCTTGCTTTGATTTCTAGATGCCCCTTGACCACCAAGATTTACTCACTCATATATGCCAACCAGTTCCTTCTCTTTAGATGGTTTTCCTTTGCTTATAACACATCGATTCAAGAGCTTGTCCTAATTCTGATAGGTAATCAATTTTTCTCCCTCTTAAATCCTATTCATCACTTTTTCTTTTCCTTCTTTTTTTCCTCTTTTTTTTTTAGGGTTGATCTTTTGCCTCTTGAGTAGACTTTTTGAATAGTCATCTTTCAGTCTCTACATTAATATTAGGGAGTAATCTTGCCATAAGTTTTTGACACTTAGAATTAGCTTTCTTAACTTTGGGCTTTCATTCCTACAATCATCTTAGAGCTAAAGTATTTAAAGTGATAGATCTAGGACCTCAAATTGTCACTTCACATCATCACCAAGATTCTTTTGGTTTTTGATGTTTTTTGCAGGGGAAATATCTTTTCAAGTACATGGCATTTCAAAGGTCACATAGTACCCCCACCATTAACAGTGGATAATTGGTATATGTTGCCTCCATGTTCTAGTGATGCAGTGCATGATGGTGAAATGAGATTTTAATGTGCAAGTTACAAAAGGAGACTAACCACCATCATTGAGCAAGTAACATGATCTATTGTCTTTCTTATATTTCTTCTATGTGAGGTTGAGCCCTTCTTTTCCTTTGGCCACTCCCTTTGGTAGTGGCTTTGGTTCTCCTTGATCATTCCTCTTGAGCCCCTAGTCAGGTTAGTAGCCAATTTTAAACATGATATCCTATGGCTTCTCAAAGTGTGGAGGGTTTTAGATCTAAGACCATAAACTAAGATTAATGAAGTAAGAGGATTCATTCTATGGTGATAGAATAGTGGGGATTGCCCCTTATGAAGGTAGATGAGCTTTGTAGTAGCAAGGAGAGGATTATTTTAGCAACTTCCAACTTAGCATGTATGGAAAATAAGGTGGGTGGTTGCTCTAGAGACCTCAATGCTTCAATTACTATAAGCATCATCCATACAGATCGACAATCTTTATCTTAACTAAAGGATTCCCATAGATATTCACTATAGAACTTTTATAGGAGAATGTTAAGTACTAATGATGTGTCGATGAGATGGCCCCCATGTGTTTAAGCCATCATTTGCTGAGGATCAGACTATAGTAAGAAGGGATATCAAGGATATGGAACTCAGCTTGGACCATCTTCAACCCACATGTAACTAAGAGTTAAACCCTCCCATAGCACTCCTTTTTGGAGTTGTTGTACACTAGGATGTAGATATTAGACTCTATCAGGTTTTCCTCCAGGACATTTGACAGAGTGTAAATTTTGAGTGAGGCATTAGTGTCTACTAGTAGTGCAAGTAATATGTTATTGCTAACTTGAACAGAGATATGGAGTGGTCAATCCCTCAACTCATCCTTGGGTAGCTCATGATAGATGAGGTTATGGCTAGGTTTTGGAAGATCTTTTTGCAATGATAGCTAACTTTTCTGGGGGTATGTCACTCTTGACCTCTATTTTACTTAAGGTCTTGAACATAATATTTCAATATTTTGGGGAGTGAATTACAAGATTTAGAATAAATTATTAGCTGGTGTTTTGGCTAGTTTCTCTATAATGTGGTACTCTTTTCTAGTTTCTATTCCTCCCTTAGTGACTTCGGGTCCATGGTTGATTACAAGGATAATTCGATTCATTAGTTTTCCTTAATTTTCTATTGGCATGACCTATTTATCTTTGTTTAGCCCACCACTGATGTAGTTTTGGTATAAGGAATCTTTGTTGGTGCATTTTAGAAGATTATAATTATTATCCTTCGAGGTGTATCTTTCGTATATATTGTTATAGGTATAGAACATACCTACCCTCCCGTCAGTTTTAAAGCCTTGTTCGGAGGTCTTAGCTTCTTGTGGTGTTTCCTTGTGAAAGAGAAATTCTTCCCGAGGGTTTTCCATTATCTAATTATATTATTTTATTAGGGTATTTTACTCATTCCAACCTCTATATAGTTAATATTGTTATTAGTATGAACTATTAAAGGATTGCTTATTATGGTAATGTTTCTCCTCTTATTCACATATATCTAGTTATATTATTTCAATAGCATTTTTATCATTCAAATCATAGGTTTTATCCCTTAAGGTAAAATATTGCTCAAGAGTATGATTAGGAGTTTGGCAAAAAGGACAATAGTGGAAAAAATTGACACTAAGGGTATTATATTGGGATCAAGAAGCAATTCCAATTATTGGCTATGAAGGAAGCAAAGATATTAAGGATAATTTTAGGTAGTGATGGGTAATCTTGATATTGAGGTGCGTATCTAGTTTGGTTGGTAGGAGGTCCACGAGGTACATAATTTTTATTGGAGGTACAACTTGATAGTTTTGGGGTTGGTTTTGAAGTTGATTTGGAAGTTATTGTTGGATTGGTTGGTAAGGAGGTGCATTTTGAGGAGATAGAAGTGGTGGAGGGTGGTAGGCTAATAGCTGAGGAGTTTGTAGATTATAGGCTCACTACAATAATTTCTATTTTTGCTAGCATTTATTATGTGGTGGTTAGAGAAACACTGAAAATGTCTAGCATTTATAACCAAATGCCATAAATTCTTAGCATTTAACCAAAATACTAGAAATTACTGGTATTTATGGACAAATGTTGACAATTTCTTGATGTTTGTGTACAAATGCAAGCAATTCCCGACGTTTGTGCATAACCACTAAAAAATTTTGGATGTCATAATTGAGTCCCAAAGTCCATGATAACGATTGTAAACATCTAGTGTTGCTTCAAGAGGTGTTTGTGGGTACCTAAGGCTTGATTAATCTGAGCTTCATCTTCACAAATAACTCCTTCAGCTTCTCCTATCTTCTTTAAAAGGCTTTCGTTTGTATGAATCCCCTATTTTTCTATGAACTTATCCCATATATGTGCTTTTTGGTATGAGACATCAAAAGAGTAGATATTAGATGATAATAATCCAACTTTAAGTATAGGAAGAGAATTTTCAATCAAAAAACTAATTTGCTTTTTTTTAGTAAGGTGAATTTGGGATCGCATAGCTTTTTCTCTCTAGCGGTTGACATATTCCATGAATGTGTCACCACTTTGTATCTTCTTTAATGTTGGCACAATGATGTCTAAGGTGTGGGCCATCTGGTGGGTGTACTACTACTTGAATATGGTGAAAATAGCATTGAGCAACTAGAGTTTTTCTCAAGGTAAGCTTACAAACCAATTGAGGGCTACAGGACTTAGAGATTTCTAGAATAAGAGAATCATCAATGGCTTGTTATCCCTATATACCTAAGAATCAAATATGAACTTTGCAATGTGGTGATTAAGGTCTTCTATCTTATTATATAAATGAAATTTAGGTGTCTTGAAGCCAACATGGAAGTTAATGGTGGGGAGATGAATATCAATCACCGTGGGTGTAGTGATGTACAGTAACTTTTTCTCATGTTGCTTCATGAGAAGCTGTGATACCTATTCCTCAATTACTTCACTGATAAAGGCTGCCTATAGATGATTTTTCTATGTGCACAGATCTTAAAGGACTACCATGTTGTGGGAGATTAGGTAATTCTAATAGTAGCCTATTACTATTTAGTGAAATACTCAGCTAATCTATCTAAACCCCACTTTTGGTTAATAAAATTGAATAACTTTGTAAAATATCAATTAGGAATATTAGCATGCTTATCACCCATGGTTGTCAAATAGTTTTTGCCAATTTAAGATTCAAGTTGGAGTTATTATCATTTTATAGAATACATGGCACTCTCATATTTCTAAAGTAGTAAAAAACTAAGATGTCCTTGTACTCTAGTTTTCACACATAAGCTACTCCAGGAATATGGTATAATTAGTCCATAGGTTATGATCCCCTTGACCACAATGGACTCTCTACAATGGACGCCTTGAAGGCCCAAAATGACAACATAAGAGTGCAAGGTGAATTAAGTTTAATAATACAAATCATGAGTTTGCACAAATTCAATTCCCAATTTAAAGCACAAGTAAACACAATAGTACAAGAGTGCAAAACATAAATAAAGAGGTAAAGAGTGTGCAAACTAATGTAAGCGGTTCAGTGACTAACTATGCCTACTCCATGGCCCTTGCTTGAATCCTAAGAAGTTAAACTCTCCACTAGAGTTGTCACTTTGTTCGGGTGAAGCCACACCCTTATAATATCTTTCTCCAATTGAGCAAGTGCCACACCACACCAGAACACTCTTCTCACACTATTCTAACAACTAGAAGAGCACTCAATCCTCTCCTATCAACTTAGTAGAGTTACAAGAATATAAAAAAAATAAAAAAAAGAAAAATCTTACAGTAAGAGTCTCTCAAAGATTGAATACAAGGGCATTAAAGATATGAAAGTTAAAGTGTATTTGAGTTGTTGTTGAGGATAGCTTAGGAAACTTAGATCTTACTTTAAAGATATTAAAAGTTTATTCTACACTTGAACAAAGAATATCCAAGCCCATATATACCTATTGGAGAGAGAACTAGTCGTTAGTGGCTATTCTTTGTCATATTTGGGCATCTGAACCATAAGATTTGGGCATTTGAAATATCCCAATAATCAAAATATAACTAGCCATTATAGCTAATGTCACGAGCTCGAATGTTTGGCAATCAGGTTCGAGCTTTAAAACTGGTTAGATTCAGATGATCAAAACATTGATCAAACAACCAAACTCAAGAACTTGAGAGCCATAAAGTTTAGAGCTTCTGACCTTTGGTGGTCCAAACTAGAGGTTTAGGCATCTTGAAGCTGTCAGTAATCCCAAGGTCTTTTTTCTATAGTCAAACATTCAAACTCTAAAGTTTTGGCATCTGAAGTTTATAGAAAAATCTTAACTAGTTCAATACAACTTCAGTCCCCATTTGATATTATCTCATGATTGATCTTGGATAAAAGTAATAGGTGGATGAAGACATTTCAAGATTAGTTTGAGTGTTAATCAAAAGCTCAAATAAATTAACTATCAAATCCTTGACCCTAACAAAAATAAATAAAAATTCTAAACCTATGAGCCTTAAGTTGACCTTCTACATTGAGCATTTGTGAGCTCTCACCTTGATCTTCAAATTGTTATTTTTTTTCTTTGAATCATCATTTTCATCATCCAATAAACTTTATCTTGATACTCAATGCTTTGAGCTTGGATGATTATTGATAATCTTAAATCTTATCATCAAAATCCAAAGGGCAACATGCCCCACCCATAAAATCATGTTTGAGTTCAGTGTGTGCTTCAAAATTGAGAATTGATCAAAAGGGATATTCTCTAAGAGATAAATCCCTTAGCCAATTTAATCAAATCTAGTGAGGTGCAATCCTTTGGCCTCTTTAAGGGAAAATGAGCATGACTCATTTCCTTTTGAGGTGGGAGTTATGGAGGTCTAGTCAAGTGTTGTGATTACCCTAGGTCACACCTTAGTTCTAAAGTATTATTTCCTTAATAGTCTCAACACTTGGAAGTAGAGGACTTTGCAAGGCCTACCCCTAACCAAAAGTCATTTGTATTTTGAATTCTCTCTAACGATTTTGACTTAACAATGCAAAGAGGTTAAACAACCACTAAACAATTAATGAAACAATCAGAAATCAAGAATGAAATTTAAAAACTTAAAAGAGAATAAATGCAAAAATATTACCTAACTTAAGGATGTCCCATCATGGTCTTCATTCTATTGGTCTCCCCAGAATTTCATATTGATGGAACATTGAGATTCACCACCTAACCTACAAGGTGGATGATGCCATTGGTAAAGGTCATGGAAGTGTCCTCACTAGGCATAGGGTATACCAACTTTAGTGGATACAGCTGGTCTTTGTGCATACCCTATAATGAGAAAAGAGGGAGCTCCATGAGTCTTATAATTGTGGCATCTAACTAAAATAAAGAAGAAGGAAAAGAATAAATTGGTGGAGACTTATCGCCACCTCAGTGGGGGAAGGACCTGGAAGTCCTCCCCTAACCCCCTATGTTTTTAAGCGATGGTCCTACTATGCTAGAATTGATGATGAATAATGCAAGAAATTGAAAGACAAAATAAAGTGATAAAAAGAAAGAGAAGAAAAGGAAAGAAAAAGTCTAATTAGAGATATTGTATAGTCCCCTTTGCCTTTACACTCCTGCCATGTTCCTCCTTCATGTCCTTAACTTGTGAAGATCTGAACTTTCTTGGCAAAACCTTGATGGGCCTAGAAGTTCTAAGTCATTCACTTGCTCAGTGAACTAGATTGATTTTTGAATTTCTTGATCTCTTTCTCCATCACTTGATTCATTAATTTTTGGAAGGTTTCGTAGGGTGGAGAAACACTATTTATATGGTGGTGGTGGGGGGCTGAATTTCTCAAATAGCCAATATGGGACTAAAGGTTGAAGTTATGTGCTAGATTGCCTAAGTTTTGATGTCTTCAGATTTTGATTAGGGTCCATTGGATACTGAAATTTGGATTATACTAGTAGCAAAATTTTTTGGTGAATTTTTGGGAAAGGATGAGGAAACGGAGGTGGGGCCCACCTAATGCTCTTGTGCTCTTGCTTTTTGGTGTGCAATTTTTTTTCGTGATTAAGTGGGATCCCCAAATATTGGAAGTTTAAGGGATTTTCAAGTAAATTTTTGGCTAGATTTTCTCCATCTAGTTCTGACATCTACTTGTATCTTCATGCAATGACCATTTTGTACTTGTGAGGATTGAGATTAGTTGATCTTGTAGATCCTTGGACAAATTTACATTTACTAAAATAATTCTAGGGTCTTCTACTGACCCTATATTGACTTCCTTGGTAGGCTATGCAAATGCCTTCATATCCTCATCAAACTTCTTTATTGCTTCAACAAATCTAGTAAGTCCATCCTTGTCGTATACCTCGATGGAATCATTGGGCTCATGTCCTTCATATTCTTCATCTTCAATTTCATAGATTCCTAATGAGCTCTCCAAAGGTCCCTTGTCAAGGTTTGGGTGGGGTTCATTGAGATAAATGACACCCACCTTTCACTTCTAGTCTAAACACATTTAATACATAATCTAGAAAGCCATTGCAAAAACTTCTAAAGAAGAAAATAAACCTATATTATCATGTGAGTCCACCTTTGAAGGTGGACTAGATGCCTCTTTCATCTTCATGGGAAGTCTCCTCACTCTAGGTTAGACAACAAGTCATCTTCTTCATCTAGGAACAATTGATCAACCCCTCTTACGTTGCTCTTGAGGTTATCATCTTTATCATAGAAAGTGATGGTATGTCTTTTGAATCAATATGAGTAGTGTTCATGGCTGCAAACTGTCCAATAGTGAAATGAGACTTGAAAGTCCATATTACAAATAGATGTTAGTCCATGCTATTGAATGAGCATAATGGCCATACTTTATTCATCCCTTAAAAAAATGAGTCCTTCCCTTTCCTCTAGGGATTTCTTATTGAATTGGTTGATATCTCCTTGGTTCTCCTCTCACAAGCCCTAAAAATGTTGGTAACCTATTTTGAATATCATGTCCAAAGTCTAATTGAGGTGAGGTGGATTTGAAATGGAATGAAGCCATTGGTCTATGGAATTAGTAGATTATTTTGTGGAGCTAAAGGAAATAGAATGATGGGGATGGTTGTGTGCAAGAGGGACTGAGGTTTTAGGATGAAAGGATGAATTTCTTTAGTGGATTATTTGGGTTTAATCTAGGTGAATAAAGGATTTGTGATGTAGATTGAGTAGGTGATTTGATGGCTTTATGGCTGTAGATAATTTATGAATAGTTTTACAATCATTATTGCAGACTATGGGACCCATAAATTTTGATGATGGAACCATTATAGAAGAACTTTAGGCAATGATGATAGGTAGAGGAGACTTCTCCCTTATCTCTAAGACATTGTCAGCAAAGGATTAAATTATAATAGGAAGAAATATCGAGAATTCGAAACTCTATTTGAATAGTCATTACTCTGCATGTAATAGATCAGTGGACTCTCTCTCATAGCATTTTCTCTTCTGGTTATCATAAGAAAGGATGGAAATGTTAAATTCTAGCATATGCTCTTTTAAGACATTCATCATCTTCAAAGTGGATGGCATTGAAAAATTCAATGCGGCTCCTAGGTCTAGCAATGATGAGTTTGGGTATTGGGAGGAAGATCACGTAGTGCATAGTTATTGGGAGGAGGCATAGCTTTATAGTTTCTTGGAGGGTCTTGAGGTTGGCTAAGTGGAGGCTATGGGTGTGGAGGTTGGTAAGATGCTGAAGGTAGTTAAGGAGGCATTGTATTCCTCAGAGTTTAGGGTGATGCCATATTTATTAGGGATTGTGCTTGAGAAGGGTGTGACTACTCCTATGGGTACCTGAGGTTGGGCTTTAGTGCTAAACTTGATTAATCTGAGGCTTGTCTCCATGAATGACTCCTTTTATTACTCCTTGTGCTATTATTTTGGAGAGGCTTTTATTAATGTGAGCATCATATTCTCATAGAAATGTTTCCCATGCATGTGCCTTCTGATACATGACATCAAATGAATAAATGTCAGAAGATAATAAACTTGCTTTGAGATTAGAAGAGTAATTTTCAATTAATAAGCTGATTTTTTGTCTTTCTGTGAGGGAAAGCTGAGATTGCATGGTTGTCTCCTTGCATCAATTGGCATATTCAACAAAAGCACTCCAATTGCATAATTTTTCTAATGTTAGCTTGATTATATTTGGGGTATGAGCATCTGATGAGTATAATGTTATTTGAATGCTGCAAAGATGATTTCAAGAGATCATAATGTTTCCTGAGGAAGACTAAGAAACCAATTGAGTGTATTTTGGCTCAATGACTTCTACAAGAGGTGGATAATTAAAAGTTCATTGTCCCTTTAAGCCTTTGACATGACAAAATTGGTGATTAGGATCTCCCATTTAGTCATAGAGAAGAAATTTTGGAGTCTTAAAGCCCATGGGGAAGTTAACAATGGGAAATTGGATATTAGTCACTGTCGATGCAACAACATGCAAAAATTTTTGAAGAAGCAGCTATGTGAGTATCTGTGATATTTGAAGGCCACAAAATTGTAAATACCCACCTCTTTGGTCTTTTAGTTTCCATTAAGTCATTTAATGAGGTGACCAATCTTTACCTAGTTAAACCTACAAAAGTCCTAACCATTGAGCTGAAATATCTCTTTTAAATTATGGTGAAAATCCCATTCAAATTGAACCAAGAATTCTTTTGAAATTGATTGAAAATACCTTTGAAATCTAACTGAAGATCGCTTGAACTTCAAGTATTATGTTTGTCCACCCAGCCACACACAAAAATAATTTTTTGCATGCCATCTCCCAGATGTGTGGGCTGTGCACCTAGTCCTAGGCTCACAGGCCCATTTGAATCAAACTTGGCTAACATTAAATCTAATCAAAATTTTGCGAGAATAGAGGCTTGAATGCCACTAAAATACACCAGTCACCATATAGTAAACTAGACATTCAGTTCTAGTCTATTGGATGTCCAGTTTTCAAAATTGGTCGATTGGTTCTCATGAATCAAGGTAGTAGCATCCTCTACCAGTCAACCAATTCCTCAATTGGTCCTTTGATTCTGATGAGACAAGACAATGGTAGGTTCTCTATCGGATGATTGATTGCTCAACTGATTGATTGATGTTGGTTTGAATTGAGAGAAATGGGTCGTCCGATGAGCCAATTACAATATTCATTTTACAAAAGGCCCTTAAAGTTTATAAAATAATAGTTTGGTTTGTCTTTTTGGAAAATTTGCAAATAATGTCTTTATAAATTCAATGTTTAAGGTGAGTACAATTTTCAACATTTTTTCATTTAGAGCAAACAAATCATCCTCATCCAATCCAAACACACTTATCGTTATTCATCTACAAACACATCCATGATTCAAAATTTCAAATGAAGAGGTTGAGATCCAACCCAACTCAATCTCTCCAAGCCCTATATAAACCCTTTCAACATCAAAAGAGGCAAAGGAGGACCAATGCTAAAACAAAAGAAAAGAGAAGGAGATCAAGAGGGCATTAGCTATGAATCAGAGAGCAGAACAAAAGAAATGGGCAAAAAAAGTAAGATTCCTCTTCCTCTTCCTTTTTCTTTTCATTCTTGCTTTTACCCTGTCTTCATCGAAGTACTTGCTGCCCAAGCTGCACTTGGTCCTTGCTCCCCCAACCTCCATCACCACCATAGCCACTCGTGGCTCTGTCTCCATGTTTTTGGTGATTCGTAGTTGGTCATGTAAGCCCAAAAACCACCTAAGAGAGGGGGAAGGGGAGATGAATTAGGTTTTAAAAGGCAAATAGCAATTTTGAATAAAATCAAAAATCACAATCCACAAGTGCAATAATATAAATCAAGTTAGAAAACATGCACTACAATATAATGTGGTTCGGAGACCAACTACTCTTATTCCACTGCCCTTACCCTGCTCTTGAGGACTTCAACTCTCCACTAGAATGTCACTTCATTGGTGAAGTCAACCTCTTATACTTGCTCTTGCTCCAATTGGCAAGATGAACACCAATCCAGAGTTTGAATCTTTCAACCACTCCAAACAACCTTGGAGTGTTTACACTTGATGAGAATGATGAAAATTAACACTTTTGCATCACTACAAGATCTCTTAAAAGGAGAACAAAGGCTTTAAAGATTTGAAAGTTGAAGAGCAAAGCTTAGAGATCTTGGAGGCTAGTGGACTATTGAGAGCTTGTTTTCTCATATCTTGATTGCTTAGAAATGTACAAAAAGTTCTTTAATGAACAAGTTCCATATCCTTAAATACCCATTTGCGGGAGAGCTAGCTATTACTGGCTGTGATCTATGAGTTTGGACATCTGGACCATAAGGTTCCGGTGTCCAACGCATCCCAACGGTCAAATTTAACTAGCTATTATAACTGATATCACAGGTTCAGACATTCACTGATTAGATTCGAGCACTTGACAATCACAGGTTTGAATGTCCAACCAAGACACCAAGCATCCAAACTCTGAACATGGAAAATCTAAAAGTTATAGCTCCTTTGGGATGTTGGAGGAGCCAATTGGGGTCATTAGAGGGTTTGAGAAGATAGATCACATGAGAAAAAATGAGAGACATTGGGCGGCTAGCTAGGGTTTTAAGCTTGAAATGTTATGTTTAGACATTTAAACATTCCTATTGAGTGTTTAAAGATAACATATAGAGAGAAGCAGGGTGGTTTGTCATTTGATTACCATACCGATTATCCAAAAATGTTATCTTTACATGTCCAAACTTCCTTGTTTTGGGCGATCGAAGAATTAAAAGCTGAGAGAAGAAATAGTTCAGAGTTTGGATGCTTGAAATGTCCTATTTCACATGTTTGAACTAGAAAAGTAGAGAAAAGGTTTGTTAGCCAACAGAGAAACTAGTCAATAAAAAAAAAATATTCAACCAACTCAAATAAGCTGTAAAACACCAATTTTATTTTGAATCAAATAAAACCACATCTCATCCAATGGTTTTGTGAAAATGTCTACAAGTTGACATTTGATTTCAATGAAAATCAATGAAATATCCATTTTTGAAACATGATCCCAAATAAAATGATGTCAAATATCAATGTGTTTTGATGAGAACATAATACTAGATTTTTGGACAAACTAATGACACTAGTATTATTGTAATAAATTAGTACATTTAAGAGTTCACAATCAAAGTCTAGAAGTGTTTACCTCATTCAAAGGGTTTGTGAGCAATGACACCCTATGACTACATATCTAGCCTTGGCAGTAGAAAGAGCCATTGAATTTTGTTTCTTAGAACTCCATAAAACTCAAGAATTTACAAGAAACTGGCATGGACCACTAGTACTCATTCCATCTACACGACATCTGACATAGTCCCCATCACAAAATCTAATTAAGGCAAAGCAATCACCTTTTGAATACCATAATTCTAAATCTATAGTGCCCTTAAGATATCTAAGTATGCATTTCATGTCAACTAGGTGATATTTCCTAAGAGATGCTTGAAATATTGCACATAAGCAAACAATAAAGATTATGTTGTCTCTACTAGTGCTAAGATATACACCAACATATTCCTGAGTTCTTGTGATATCTTAAGGGAATTAGAGACACTTAGCCTGACAGGAATTTTCTTGATTGAGCTACTATGTTATATTCCACCTTTTTTGGTGTAGGTTCAGTTTGCGATGACTCAGCGCCCTTGTTTATTTGAATTTCTTTGTCCTTGTCTCTGGGAATGTTTTTATCCCTAGGCATTGGAACTTGTCTTTAGGGTAGAACTTTGCCACCTTTGAGTTGTATTTGGTTTGCATTCTTCAGTTGAATTGTAACATTATGAGACCAATAAGGCTCTTCTTCAAAGTCACTACCAAGATTGATCATGTGACAAGAGGCAATGGATCCTTGCCTCCAGTTTGTAGTTTTTTGGGATATCTTTGGAGGATGTAACTAGATGAAGATCATCCCATTCAATATCAGAGTTGGACATATAAGGCTTCTTTATAGAGAGATCTTCAGAGACTCTTTGGATGAACCCTTCTATTTCATTAGTTGGTATGGTCTTCTTTAGGACTTCATATTTAGGGCATTTCTTTCATGGATGTTTGGATTGCCTTGGTGCAGGAGTTGAATGGGCTCTAACATTAGCTTGCTTATCCTTTCTTAAAATGCCTACTTCTTCTTTTGGTGCTTACTAATGTAGGGCCTCCCAAAGTGATCATAGAGTTATTCTGACTCAGGCATAGAGTCATGTTCGTCATTGATGTTCTGTACATATAATTCCTTTAAAGTTGGCAGAAAGCATCCTTCCATAGCTTCTACGACTGGAATTTCACTAAACCTAGTAGGTTGACCATTCACTGCTAGATCACATGGTGGAAATTGGGATGGCTGCTTATTAGTGTGAGTCATCGTACGACAAGAGACAACAAACTAAGATAACTATCTTCAAAAGTGTCTAACTTTCTTGACCCATCTTTGGAGTAGGTAGCACAAGTGATCATTTTGATCTTGAGGAGGGTTGGTAGGTGATTCCCTGCAACTCTTGTAGAGTCTATTGTGTGCCTTTGTCTTTTCTGTTTGCATCTTCTCCACCTTCTCAATTTCCTTATAGAGCATGGTAGTCATATTTGATATGCTTTCCATATGGGCAGCCATAGCCTGCATGCATTTGTTCAATACTTGCATTTGTCTCTTGACAAACTTCATGTTAGTTATAGCTAGTTATTTTATAGTATCTAGCTATAGTTTGAGCATGCCATAATCACATACATAGGCTAACCACTCTCTAAGATAGTCATCTCTTGGGCAGCCCTAGGGTGGCCCATAGGATCTTTCATTTCATCAATGATATCCTCCATGAACCTATTTGCTTCTTTTTGCTTTGTGTTTTGAATTTTGTTGTAACTAAAATGAGTGGAATGACTCCGATACTCTCTTGATTGTAGACATCCAAAAGCAAAAGTGGTAGCACATGTTGCTACTGGAAGCCCATCTTCTCCCTTTCCAGTGTCAGAGTCTTGAAGCAATGCTTTGAGTTCATTAGAGAATAACTTCTTAAGAGTTGCTTGGGTTCTTTCCCATTAAACATATTCCTCCAGGGCATTGATGTATTCTTGAATGACTGATTCCTTGATGTTGTATTTATTTAGCTGAGCATAGTTTTCTTTTTTTCTTCTTTTTTCTATTCCTTTTATTTTTGATGCTTTGTGCAAGTGAAGAAGCTTATTCTAATGAATCTTTTCTTATTATCCCTATACTAGGATTTTTGGGATTTTTAGTCATCTTCTTTATTGACTTCTTTAGCCTTTTAAAGATATAGATTTTCCACAAGTGCTCTTTTTCAAGTGTACGCTATTCTTCTTCCCCCAAAAGGAGCATAGCAAGCATCTCATATATTTCAAACATAGTGGTGTGACTGATGTGTTTAGTGGGTATTTCAAGTAAAATTGACTTCTAAAGAGTCAGTTTGCCTTTTTGGTATTGCTTTTTGACCTAATCCTTGAATATAAAGCAATCTTCAATGGTATGACTCAATATTCGATGATAAGAATAATAATTTGGTCGATCCTCTTTGTTGGCTTCATTTGGCCTTCTACATTCTAGATATTGGAGGTCTAACTTTAGAGCATCCTGAAAAATTTTACCCTCTCTTTCTCTCTTGAAAGAGTATTTCTTCCCGAGTCTTTGATTAAAATAATTGGATGGTTGTACTTCCCATCTCCTCCAAGAGTTGGTAGTTTCTAAAGGTCACCTATACTCATAGTGGGGTTTATAGGTTTCTTCCATTCATTTGCTATGAATGATGCCCTGACATTTTTAGAGGGCTCTCTTCACTTTGGCTTATCCATTTCTAGTTTTAAATTTTGTGAACTATCTAATGCTAGTGGGCCAATCCTCTCAAACTTCTTGACTTGTACAATAAGGTCTTGGAAAGCATAGATAGAAGAAGTACTTAGGTATGGTACCATCTAGTTTTTTCCTATGTTACCAAGAACTAGATTTACAACTTCAAATTGGCTTATGGATTGTTCACACTTGATACTAAGGTTTCTCCACCATGTGATGTAATCCAATACTGCTTTGGTGTTGAAACAAGGTCCACAATGTTCAGCTTGTCGCTAAATTCTCCAATCTTGAATTGAATTTTTTTTTATTTGTGACCAAGCTTATATGGACTCTAGTTGTAAACTGGCGTGCCACTCAAATACTACTCTAGTTAAACTTGTTGAAAATTGGCGAAGTAACATTAAAAGATTATTACTTGAGTCCCCACATAAAGTCATAAAATGATTTATGTGTTATTCAGGGTTACTGATGCCATTAAATTGTTTGAATTTAGTGATTGTATAACATTTTGGACATCTTATTTGGTCATGATGACTAGGGTGTGATTTATCTACATCCTTTATCATGCCCATATCACTTTCTTGTCATCTTAGTTGTGTAGCCATCATTCATTGTACTTATTATTGAATGTATACTGATAGCTCCATATTGGTAGAAAGTCCTGAGATTGGGGATTAGGTCTTGCTAGTGTAGGAGATGTTTGTGAAGGGCCTTCAATTTTTAGAGATTTTATTACAAGAGGTGTTTCTTCTACTGTCTCTGCAACTTCCTGAGATAACTGTTGAGATCACTCCAACTTGTTGAGCTTTTGTCTTATTTGTATCATTTCCTCCATCAATTTCATCAACTTATTCTAAGCTTTATCTTTCTCATTTCCTTATTATCTCAATTGTTCTTGCAGTGATTCTAATGGTCATTTCCTTATTAGAGCTTTTGGTTACGGCCAACGCTTCTGTTAGGATATGACAATCCATATCTTAAGGATCAGGTCTTGGCTTGGTGTGTTTTGGGTTGAGGTCAACTTCTTCCATTAGTTGACTTACCTCATTTTAGAGTTTACTCATGGAATGAGTAGTTATACCTTCTCTTTAGTGTGGTAGCAAAGGTTGACTCACAAGGGCCCTTTCTTTCTAAATCTCCTTATTTGTAAATCTTGTTTGTATAACCTTCTTTTGGCATTTGGCCAGTTGAGACATGGGCTCATGGTCCCTTGTAGAGTCATAATGAGAAATAACTTTGACAGTATTAATAGTCTCTTTTTTTGGAGTCTTAGACTGGGTTGTAACCTTATGGTGGCTCTTGTTATTTGGCTTAATTATTCATCCCTTAGCTATAGTCTTGAGATGGGACTGTACCCTCTTTGACTTACTTTTATCCTTCTCTAAGCCACTTAGTGAGAAAAAAGAGTTAGAAGTGGGAATGATAATAACTGTCTTCATTTGAGAGGTCCCAAGCCAGTTGAAAATTATAGAAACCATTCCTTTGCATATGATAGTCAAAATGAGTTCTTCTTCATCCATGCATGTGTTTGGACTTGTTTTTGGTTGTTCCTTCTATGGAATAGGATGGTGGTGATCAAAGACTGATCTTTGATTTGGCCTTAACCTCTGGAAGATAGATACCCTTGCTGTTTGAGGTATAGCTTCAGATTTTTCATCAGATTGAATCTTCTCACTAGGAATGATGACATTGGGTCTCTTTTCCCTTGATGGAAGGTGAAAAGTGGATTCATCTTGTATGACTAGAACATTGGTTGGGAAACTAGCAGGTGTTCTCTTGAACTAGATGACTTCAGAGATGGTTTTGAACTCAATTTGAGCTTTAGCTATTCCTTTGATGGTCGTCAATTGAGGTAGACAAACAACTGATCCTTCCTTCAAGGTGATGGTACATGCTGGGGTGGAAATGTTCCTTGTTGATGCTATTTGATGCTTTTTTTTTGTAGAAATGAAACATAACTAATTAGTTTTCAATTGTATTTCTACCTTGTCTCTACCGTTCTTGCTAAGTTTCTATACTTGGAGGAGAAGTTAGGTCCCATCGGGCATGCTAGAATTTGTGGGATAGAAACTAACCACTCGGGATAGCTAGAAACCCCAAGGAGAAATATCAAAACAACAAATCAAATTGTGTGATGGTTTGAATGCGTAATTAGGTGTTATGGGAACATGACTTTTAATAAGTGTAAGCCCTTGTTGTTAATTACCCTAATAATTATTAGAAGCCTCCTAAAATGAGAAACCTAACTAATAAAATAGAGACACAAAAGAAAAATGAAAGCATTATTTGATCAATTTGAAGAAAGAGATAGATGGCTTAAGAAAGAGCCTAGTCTCACTTTACAATAAATTCTAATATGGAATTAAAGAAAACATAAGAAAAAAAGGGAAGGGGAAGTGGGAAAGAAGCTTGATATTCACTGCTGCCCTACTCCCATGTGATGGACCATATGGAGTCTGACTCAGATGAGTGTTGACTTGATCCTCGATAGATGTTGGTAATTTGATTTGGTGACATTGTTCGATGGGACATGAAAGGAGAATGGAGAGTTTGAGGTGTCTCTAATAGCTTGAACATTTGTGATAAACTCATTTAGTTGATGTGTTTTCATTAGCCTAGTAGCACTGGCAATAACTTCCTTTGACTTGAGGTGTTTCCATTAGCCTAGTGTCATTGGTGATAACTTCATGGTTTGAAGTATTTTCTTGGCCAATAAGGTATTAGAAATAACTTCTTTTAGTTTTAAGTATTTCCATTAGCCAAAAAGGCATTAGCGATAACTTCTTTTGGTTTGAAGTGTTTCCATTAGACAGTAAGGTGCTGGTGATAACTTCATGGTTTGAAGCTTTTTTATTATCCAATAAGGCATTGGTGATAACTTCTTTTAGTTTGAAGTATTTCCATTAGCCAGTGAGGTGTTGGATTTAACTTCTTTGAGTTGGAGTGTTTCCCTTAACCATTAAGACATTAGCAATAACTCAACAAATTTAAAGTGTTTTTGTTAGCCAATAAGGTATTAGTAATAACTTTATATTTTGAAGTATTTTTATTAGTCAATAAGGTATTGACAATAACTTCCTTTGCATAAGGAGCTTGGCTGACTAACTAAGCAAGTTCAAGCCTATCTTTAGCTCGATCTGCATGGTTTGAAGTGTCTCCATTAGTAAATAAGGCATTGGTAATAACTTCATATTTTGAAGTGCTTCCATAGCAAATGAGGTATAGGAAATAACTTCCTTAATTTTTGAAGTGTTTCCATTAGCTAATAAGGTATTAGCAATAACTTCTTTTTAACAAGGTTCCTAGCTGATCAACTGGGGAGTTAATGCCTACTTTTAGTTCGATTTGATATGAGAGAATTACTAGCAACTTTGGCTTTTGCTAATCATCTTTGACTTGATAATCGACTACCTTTCTTAGCATGTTATTGATTAAACTTGAGGTGTCATTCATAGCTTTGAGCTTGTTATCGACTAACTCTTATTGGCCCATATGGCAACCTTTGAGGGGGGGTGTTTTGAAATAGGTTATGTAAATACAAAATATAATTTTGATAATATCGAAAGCCCAATAATAATTCATGAAGTAGAATACAAATCTCAAGTAATTATATTCAAACCTCCAATTATTCACATGTGTAATAAAATATAAAGCAAGATGAGTAAAGTATGCATCATGATTTTTACGTGATTTAAAGATCAACCGCTCCTACTCCATGGCCCTTGCATGAATCACTCCACTAGTGATCTTGCTTCTTGAGCCAAAGCCAAGCCTTTACTCCTATTTGTTAATAGCAAGTGTCACTTCCTTAGAATGATGCCACACCTGTATAACTCCTTGCTCCCACCGAGCAAGTAATACTCCACATTGGAGCCATTGTACCTTCACACTCCTAATACCTAGGAGTATTTACAAGTGGAAATGGAATAAAAAAATATTACATTAAAGCTCACTACAAAGTCTCTGAAGATAAGAACAGGGGCAATTAAGAATTTTATTGAGATTAGAAAATTAAGAGAATTTTTAGAGTTAGAAAACATTTGGGAGGGGGATACTTGCTCTAAGGATATTCAAAGTTCATTTCTGTATTGAGTAAAATGTCCTAAACCTTTATATAATCATTAGAGCAAGAACTAGCCATTTGGGAGTCATCCTTAGGTGTCTCTACTATGTTCGGTTATTCGAACCTTAAGCTTCGGTGATACAAATAACTCCAATGGTTGAAAGTTAAACTAGCCGCTATATTAATATCAAAGATTCGGGCAACTAATGGTAAGGTTTGGATGCCCAAACATCACAAGTTTGGAAGCCTGACAAAAGCTTCGGGAGATCAAATTCTAAGCATGAATTTCTCAAAAGTTATAGCTTCCAAACTTTAGGTGTCTGATCCTGGGGTTCAGATGTCCAAAGCTATCAGAATTATAGAGCTATTTTTTGCTGCATTTATGCATTTGAACCAAAAAGTTCAGGCATTTGAAGCTAATAAAGAAACTTCTATTCTTATTGTAACTTTGGCTTCATGCTAGACATCATCTCAAGCTAACCTTGGGTTAAATAGTGAGCTGGTAAAGGCATTCTTAGATTAGTTTGAGTGCTAACTAAAAGCTCTAAAAATTAATCTCAAAATAAATCCTTGACTCCACAAAAGGAAATAAAAATCTAAACCTAGTCGATGTCCAATTTCATCTCTTGAGCCTTATTTAAGCTAGTTTCAATTCTTCAAGTTTCATTCATTAATCCACCATCATGCCTCATATTTAAGTCTATCTTTAAGTCTATCTTTAAGTCTATATTTAAGTATATCTACTCTTGAGGTTTTCAAATGGTCTCGATTTCCATTTCAAACTTGACTTGGCTATTTTCTACATATGCTCAAGATATCATCAAATATATTGATTGGTCATCATTAAAACTACAAAGGACCACGATCTCCCCCTTTTTGATGATAAAAAACCCTCATAAAAAAATAGAAGGAACAAACTAGTTGAAAAAGGATTTACAATTTAAAGTATGTATCAACTAGAGCAATAAGCATGAAAATATGGAGCATACATATGAAAAGAAATCACTTCAGCACAAGATATAATACTCCCCCTTACTCTAACATTTCTCCCCCTATTTAGAGCAATATAACACATGCATTTTCTCCCCCTTTTATCATAAAAAAAAAGGTATAACTCCCCTTGACATATGCATATAATTGATTAAACAAGTAGGGAATCAATAAAAAATTCAAGAGAGATCAATACAAAAATCTTAAAAAAATTCAATTAGAAGCAAAAATTTTTCTGAAGTCAAAGGTTGCAAAAAAGATTGATACTCATAGATGTTAGTCCAAAAGTATGAGCATGAGGCTTTGATACCAATTTTAAGAATATAATCCACATAAGGAGGGGGGTGAATTAGGTTTTAGAAAATAATAACACTTGTTTTTGGATAAGAACAAAATCAATCCAATAGCAAAAATAATTTCAAGCCAATCACAATAAATCACAAGAGCAAGTAAAATAAAACAAGGTAAAGGTGCATCGCAATGTAAAATGGTTCGGAGGCTAACCACTCTTACTCCACTACCCTTGCCTCACTCTTGAGGACTTTAACACTTCACTCATGTGTTGCTTTATTGGCGAAGCTGACTCCTTACACTCATTCTTGAACCAATTGGCAAGGCTAATTCCAAACTAAAGCTTCTCTCTCTCAACAACTCCAAACAAACTTAGAGTACTTATAATTGATTTTGGATGAGAAAAATGACTTTAATGCTGTACTACAAGATCACTCAATGTGAGAACAAGGACTTCGAAGATTTGAAAGTTGAAGTGCAAAGATTAGAGCTCTTGGAGGCTAGAGGGTAATTGGAAACTTGTTATCTTAGAGAAAGATTGCTCAAGAGTGTGCAAAAAATTATGAAAGAACAAGTTCTAAGCCCTTAAATACCAATTGAAGAACTAGTCTTTGAGCTGTGCTCTGTGATGTTCGGGTAAATAGCTAGATTTTACTAGTTGTTAAAGTTGATGTCACAAGTTTGAACATCCAGTCACAAGGTTTGGATGTCTGGATAGTATAGTTTCAGACGTCTGATCAATTTACTGGGCATCAAAACTCTGAATATAAAATTTTAGAGGTTACAACATCCCAAGATTTGGGCCTCCAATCCTAGTTTGGATGTCTAAAGTTGTCAGTAATGCATAGAGCTATTTTTGCTATGTTTGGACATTTGAATAGTCTAGTTCGGGCATCAGAAGCTTTCAGATAGAATAGCTTCCATTTTGCTGCAACTTTAAAATTTATGTTTGACACTATCTCAAACTTACATTGGATTAACTATTAGCCGGTGAAGGTGTTCTAAGGTAGGCTGAGTGTTAGCCAAAACTCTAAGCCATGAATTCAAATGACAAATCTTTGACTCAAAGAAGAATAAAAAAAGCTAAACCTATTGAGTCTTCTCTTGAGCCTTCTTCTAGCCAATCTTCATTCCTTTAAGATCCTCTATTGATCTATCATCATGCCTCATCTTCAGTAATATCTTCAAGTTCATCCATACTAGAGGCTTCTGAATGGACTTGAACTTCATTGTAGTTTTGACTTGATTGCTAGCTATATAATTCTTAAGAAATAGATCAAATACAAAGTTTGTTCATCATCAAAACTATAAAGGATAATAATCTCCCTCTTTTTGATGATGACAAACTTTTATAATTAAAAATACATAATCTAGTATGTTAAAGAAACTTAGAAGCATTGTAACAAAACTAGAGTTATGCATACAAAAAGGGAAATACAAGATCGTATCCCTCTTTACAAATATGCAATAGTCACGTAGACCACAAACCATCAAAACATAACAAGCATTCACAAAGAGGGAAATAAGAAAAATGGAGGTGAAAGCCAAATCATATCACAAAAAACCTATATCCATGTAGAGTAGAGGAAGAACCAAAAGATACAAATCATCCATCCATAAGAAGTGGGTGCCACAATCCACATACATAAATCACAATCCAACAATAAACCATAAACCCACATTAGTAAAGCACAAGACCAAAGCGCACAGCCTACAAGAGCACAAATGATAGATCAAAAATCTAAGAACTCAGCCCCGATCCATAGCGGTCCATGAACATGCCTAACATCACCTCAAGGGGGTCAAATCGCTCCATAATCTATTAGGAGCTAGTGCTGATGAGCCCCTCAAGGTGACCTAGCCATCCAACCACTGATCAACCAAATGGTGTGAAGATCTAACATCTACATGATCAGAAGGGCCACCAACATCAACATCCACACCCCTAGAAGTAGCTCCAGCATTTGCGTCCACACCTCTAGTGCGACCAATAGTGGGAGCAATCTCTTAGACTCAGCTAGGAGTAGGTTCCTGGTCTCAGATCTAGATAGAGTCATTGTCCTCCCATGGGGTGAACCCCATACACTAAAGAGTGGCACGAGTGAAAGTTTGAGGAGAGGTATAATGATAGAGAGGGCCTGGAGAGGTGGAGACTATCCTAAAATAGTGGAAGATATGAGTGATAATGCTTGAGAAGCCAAGGATGATGGAAGAGTTAATGTACTGATCCATGTGCTATAGAATAATGTAGGGAAGATTAATCAAGCACCCAATCAAGAGATAGTAAATTAGAAAGAGCTCAAGGTAGGAAACTTTATCACGATGCCAACCCTTCTAAAGGAAGGAATAAGTCATGAGCTAGTAGATGACATACGATCTAAGAGGGAGGAGGTTAGAGGCCAAAGCTTTTCTCATACCCAAGACTTGTGCATGGTTATCCTTAAATACTCTCTTGATAGCATCAGAGAAAATGAGGACCTTTGCACTGAACCATTGCTGAGCAAAGGTGATCTCTTCGCTCTCAATAGGAAGTGCTAGAATGGTGGCTAAGAGGTTAGTATCTATGACTATTCGATTTCCCCATAATAAGAGGTGAGGACCATGTGATGAAGATCAAAGGAGGCATTGGAATAGAAAATGTGCACATCATCCTCATCGTAGGACTCACAAGAAGAGACAAAATCCAACTAACCTTAAGGAAGAAGGGTGAAAGGTTGAGGAAGGCTAGGTCATTGAAATCTATAATTTGAGGTAGGATGATCCTATCATTAGCAAATCTATCTTGAAAGTGAATGAAACAACTCAAAGCATTAAGAATGAAATTGAGGTGGCTCACTGGAAGAGGAAGCCTCGGGTCATTCCCTCTTGGCAATGGGGGCCTTGGTGCATGGAGGCATCATGGGATGAAAAAGAGAGGTGGGAACAAGGTGAGGAAGAAGGAGGAAGCCACAGGGGATCCTAGAAAGCTCTAAAGAAGCTACTTGGGGCCACTGGAGTGTCAAAGGGAATGAATTGCACAAAGAAAATTAGGGGAAAAATAGCAACCGGCTAGGACTTTAAGGCATAATTCGGTGTTCGGACATCCGAACATTATGATTCAGGTATCTGAAGATTACCATAGTAGAGGGCCTAATCATAGTCGGTCATTTGATCCTTTGTTAGGTGTCTAAAAGGATCTTCTTTAGATGTCCAATTATGATTTTGGGCTACTGAAGAACTACAAGTTGAGAGGATAAAATTATGTAGAGTTTGGGCATCTGAAAGATCTTCTTTCTAACATCCAAACTAGGCAGACTGAGCAAGCTTCTCAACAAAAAGGAACTTGAGCAACCAAAGAAAGTACTCAACCATTTTCAAGAAAGTTTCAGAACACTAATATTATCCCAAATAAAATAAAACCAAGCCTCATCTAAGGGTTTTGTAAAAAGATCCGCAAGTTGATAATCAGTTTCGATAAAACTGAAAAAATGTCATTTTTAGAAACATGATCTCAAATAAAATGATGACGAATATCAATATCCTTTGAGTGAGAATATAGTACCCAATTTTTAGATAAACTAATAGTACTAGTATTTTCATAATAAATTGATACATTGGAAAAATTACAATCAAAATCTCAGAGTGTTTGCCTCATCCAAAGAATCGGAGAACAACAACACCCTGCAGTGACATATTCGATCTCGACGATTGAAAGAGCCATAAAATTTTATTATCTTGGAACTCCATGAAACTAGAGTTTTTTAAGAAATTGGCATATACCACTAGTTCTCTTCCTATCTATATGACAACCGACATAGTAGCATTGCAAAAATTAATTAAGTCAAAGCAATCATTTCTAGCATACCATAATCCTAAATCTAATATGTCCTTAAGATATCTAAGAATGTGTTTTATAGCAACTAGATGTGATTTCCTAGGAGATACTTGAAATCTTGCACATAGACAAATACTAAATATAATGTTGGGTCTACTTGTGGTAAGATATAATAGGCTACTAATTATACATCTACACCACTTTTCATCCACTTTTTCACGTTCTTCATCCTTGTCCAACTTGGTTGAAGGACTTATTGGGGTTCCAATTGCCTTGGCTTCATCCATATTGAACTTCTTGAGTAGTTCCATGCTGTACTTGACCTGGTTGATGAAGATTTTATTATTCATTTGTTGCACTTGTAGTCCAAGAAAGAAATTCAATTCTCCGATCATGCTCATCTCGAACTCCTTTTTCATGGTGTTTGCAAATATCTCACAAAGATTTTCATTAGTAGTACTAAATATAATGTCATCCACATAAATATGTACTACTAATAAATCATTATTCTTTTGTAGTAAGAACAATGTGGTGCCTACATAACCCTAAGTAAAACCTCATTTAAAATTAAGAAGGAACTTAGTCTTTCATACCAAGCTCTAGGAGCTTGCTTAAGATCATATAGTGCCTTTTTCAATTTTAAATATGGTTTGGAAATTTTAAATCCTCAAAATCAGGAGATTGTTTAATATAAATTTAGAAAAATACTTTTGACATCCATTTGAAATAGTTTGAAACCTTTAAAACATGCAAAGGCAAGTAAAATATGAATAGATTCCAAATCATCTGAGGGTGCAAAGGTTTCTTCAAAATCAATTCCCTTGAATTGGTTGAAACCCTTGGCCAGTAATCTAGCCTTGTTTCAAACCATGACACCATTTTCATCTAACTTGTTCCTAAAGACCCATTTGGTACCAATAATTAGGTAATCATTTGGTCTTGGAACAAGTTCCCAAACTTGATTCCACTCAAATTAATTTAGTTCTTCTTACATAGAAAGAATCCAATATCCATCCTTTTGAGCTTCATCAAGATTCATGGGTTCAACTTGAGAAAGAAAAGCAATACTATAAAGATTGTATTTAATAGCATGTCTAGTTTTTATTGCTTGATCAACATTACTGATGATTTGATTTTCTAGGTGACCCTTGAGATTTCCATGCCCTGGAAAACTCATTATTTCCATCTTTCTCTTCATGCTAATCCTCTTCATCTTTATCTTTCTAATTCACTAAACTTTGGCTTGACTCACCCTCTTCCTTCTCTTTGAGTTGCATCTTGTCTAATTTCTTGGTGATATCTACATCATCATCAATAAAATTTTTCTCCAAAGGAGGGTTAGCTTCATCAAATATGATATTAGTACATTCTTCAACAACCATGGAGGACTTGTTGAAGACTCTCTAAGCCATAGAGGTAGTAGAATAACCAAGAAAAATGCCTTCAAATATTTTTGAATCAAATTTGGACAAATGATATTTTGTATTCAAAATATAGCATTTGTAACTAAAAAAATATAAAAATATATAATATTTGGCTTCTTGTCATTCCACAATTCAAATGGAGTCTTGTCAAGAATCGAGCAAATAGAAACTTGATTCAAGATATAGCATGTCATGTTAACGGCCTCCTCCCAAAAATATTTGGGTAGAGAGAACTTGTTAAGCATGACTCTTGTCATTTCTTGAAGAGATCTATTCTTTCATTATACTACTCCATTTTATTGTGGAGTGCATGGAGCCAAAAAGTTATGCTCAATGTCATTTTCAATACAATAGCTTTCAAACAAATGATTACTATGAATTTTTGAATAATTCTCCTCCATGATTACTATGAATTTTTGAAATCATGTAACCCTTTTTATTTTGAATTCATTTACAAAGATCAACAAAAGCATTGAGATAATCATGTTTATGTACAATAAATAAAACCCATGTAAATCTAGAATAATTATCAATAATTACAAAAGCATAATTCTTACCTTCTAGACTTGTAGTCCCAATTGTTCCAAATCAGTCTAGGTGAACAAGTTATAGTAGCCTTATTGTTATGACAAATGTTTTGGAATTGTGGGAGGGCTTGAATTGTTTCCCATTTGGCATGCATCACATACATGATCCTTGATGAATTTGCCTTTGGGTAAACCACTCACTCACTCACTAGCTCCTTCCAGTAGACTTTAATTATAGCATCAATGCTTGCATGTCCAAGGCTTCTATGCCAAAGCCATCCAATGCTATCTTAAGCATTTTTCAAGTCATCTTGGTTAATAATGTATATATTTCCATCTCAATGACCAACAAGGGCTACAACATTATCATCATCATGTCTCACTATGTAAACTTTTTATTTAAAAAAATAAAAACCTTTATCACATAGTTAACTACTGGAAAGTAAGGTATGCTTGAGAACTTCTACCAAAAGAATATTTTTAATTAGAGAAGATCCAATACAAACATTTTCAATACCTATGATTTTACCTCTACCATTATCCCCAAAAGTGATGTATCCTCCATCCTTTTCTCTTAGCTCTACAAATATGGATGGATTTCTCGTTATGTGCCTTGAGCAACCACTATATAAAAACCATTTATCCCTTTGATTTTGAGAATTGAAGCATAACTAAAAACAATCAAGAACATTAGGATGGAACCCACTCTAAGTATGGGTCTATAAGGTTAGAGAGTAAAATTATTATAACAATAAATAGAAAATGCAATGTATGATAAAATAATGGATAAAGTTAATCTTACCTTTGGATTAGCTAGAAAGATGGTCATATGAAATTAGCAAGTGTAAAATATATGGGCCACTTCTAGCTAACTAATGCTACACAAATGAATAATATTTTTGGAACCAAAACAAGTTTGAACTCAGCTTTAGGAATACTCCCTTTAGGTACCTAAATTTGCTTAAGAGAAGAATTTCTCTTAATTGGGCAACTTGTGGAGACAAGTCCTTTTTGGCAGCAATAGTTATATTTTAATTTTGGAGTTGTAGAACTTGAGGCCTTTATAAAAGTGGACTTTGGTATCTTTAAATTTAGAAGAGGATATAAAACCAAGTCCATATCTACTTAAAGCATTTGTTTGAGTTTTCAAAATTATATTTAAAGTAGAATTTCCATGGAAGAAGCTTTCAAGAGTCTTTTTCAAATAGTCATTTTTCTTTTGAAGCTTTTCAAGACTTATTTTGCGATCATAAGATGTTATGAAAGTTTTTAGTACATGCTTCTCTTTTTGAAGAAGCTCAATTTACTTTTTGCAATAACATGAATTTTTTTACAAGTTGAATGATTCAAAATCACTTTCAAGAAAATTGAACTTGTTTTTCCAAGAAGTATGCTTGTGAAGTAATCTTTCATGTCTAGCATATATACTTTAAAAAGCATCTTGCAATTCATCAAAACTTAAATCACATACCTCATCCTCAATAGCCATGAGGCACAAGTTGGCAATGTCTTTATTAGATGAGATGTCTTCATTTTCTTCTTCCAAATTATCCCAAGTTGCCACCATTGCCTTCTTTTTCTTCCCTTTGAATTTCTCCGATTGAGGGTTGAGAGGGCAATTCGCTTTCATGTGGTTGGACTTTTTGCATTTAAAGCACATGGGCACCACCTCCTCTTCATCATCATTGTAGCTCTTTTCATTCTTTGAAGATCTTCTTGGCATATGCCTCCTCTTTAGGAACTTCTTGAACTTTTTAGTGATGAGAGCCATTTCTTCATCACTATCTTCCCCATCATCACTAGACTCTTTTATTGTCAAAGAAAATTTTTTTCTTCTTCTTGTCTTCATCATCCTCTTGACTCCTATCCTTCATGGTCATCTCATGAGTGATGAATGATCTCAAGAGTTCTTCCAAGGGCAACTTGCTAAGGTCCTTCATCTCTTGAATCATGTTCACCTTAGGATCTCATGACTTTTGGAAGACACCTTAAGATTTTTCTTACCATTTCATCATTAGTATAAACTTTACCATTAGATTTCAAGGAGTCAATAATATCTATAAAGCGAGTGAATATTTTAGTTATTGATTTACCATTCAAAGAATCATTAGGATCACGGGCGCAAAAAAAAAAACATTCATAGCTTTGCCATTCAAAGAATCAATTTTTTATCTAAATCATTCCACTCCATTCTAGGCTTGGAAACTATTACACCAGCAATTAATTTGGTAGGTGGAATGTACCCCTCTTCCACTATGTGCCAAAGAAGTCTATGGCTTTGATGAAAATTCTAATCCTAGACCTCCAATCATTGAAATGAGTACCATTGAATAGGAGAGGTCTAGTTATGGATTGCCCTTCTTGAAGGGATCAAGAGATTCCAAAAGTAGCCATTAAAATAGATCAAAAACTCTAGGCGGTTAACCAAAGATAGAGCATCTTGCTTTGATACCAATTATTGGCCCATATGACAACCTTTGAGGGGGGATTTTGAAATAGGTTATGAAAAATATAAAATATGATTTTGATAACATCAAAAGCCCAATAATAATTCACCAAGATAGAATACAAATCTCAAGAAATTGCATTCAAGCCTCCAATCATCTACATGTGTAATAAAATGTAAAGCAAGATAAGTAAAGTATGCATCATGATTTTAACATGGCTCGGAGACCAATTGCTCCTACTCCATGGCCTCTATCTCAATCTTGAGGACTTCAATCACTCCACTCGTTATGCCGCTTCTTGAGGCAAAGCCAAGCCTTTAAACCCACTTCCAAACCACAAGTGTCACTTCCTTAGGGTGAAGCCATATTTGTACAACTCCTTGCTCCCACTGAGCAAGTGAGACTCCACATAGAGCTATTGTACCCTCACACTCCTAAAACCTAGCAGTGTTTACAAGTGAAAAAGAAACAAACAATATTACATTGAAGCTCACTACAAAGTCTCTCAAGATAAGGACTAGGAAAATTGAGGATTTGCTTGAGAGTAGAAAGTTAAGAGCATTCTTGGGGCTAGAAGGCTTTTAGGAGGAGGATACTTGCTCTAAGGATATTACAAGTTCATTCGCCTACTGTTCAAAGATGTCCCAAGCCTTTATATAATTGTTGGAGTAAGAACTAGCCATTTGGGAATCGCCCTTGATTGTCTCTAGCATGTTCGGTTGTCCGAACCTTAAGATTCAATCATCCAAACAACTCCAATAGTCAAAAATTAAACTAGCCATTATACTAATGTCATAGATCTGATTGTCCAATGGTAAGGTTCGGATGTCTAACCAAAGATTCGGGTGATCAAACTCTGAGCATGAATTTCTTAGAAGTTATAGCTTCCAAATTTTGGGCATCCAATCCTAGGGTTCAGATGTCCGAAGCTATCAAAAATTCCAAAGCTATTTTTACCACATTTAGGCATCTGAACCAGGAAGTTCAGGCTTTCGAAGTTAACAGAGAACTATTGTTCTTACTATAACTTTGGCTTTATGCTAGATATCATCTTAAGATAACCTTGGGTTAAATAATAAGCTAGTGAAGATATTCCAAGATTAGTTTGAATGCTAATTAAAAGCTCTAAAAATTAATCTCTAAATAAATCCTAGACTCGACCAAAAGAAATAGAAATCTAAACCTAGTCGATGTCAAACTTGATCTCTTAAGCCTTGTTGAAGCCATCTTCAATTCTTCAAGTTCCATTTGTTGATCCACTATAATGCTTCATCTTTAAGTCTATCTTTAGATCCATCTACCCTTGAGGCTTCCGAATGGCCTTGATCTTCATTTCAAACTTGGCTTGGTTATTTGCTACACATGCTCAAGATATCATCAAATATATGGTTTGGTCATTATCAAAACTACAGAGGACAACAATCCTGACTTAATTTTGATTGAATTTGATTAGGTTCAATTTTGAAGTTCAAACTTAATTTTGATTTAAGTCTGATTTGATTCAATTCAGTATACAAAACTTTATTTGGACTCAAGGCTAATTTGATTTAATTTGATATTTAAACTTGATTTTGATTTAAATCTGATTTAATTCAGTTCAATATTCAAAAGTTGATTTTGATTTGAGTTTGATTTGATTCAAGTGAATATTCAAAATTTGGTTTGATTTGATTCAATTTCGGCTGGGTTTGATCTTGTATTGGACCCTTATTAGATTCTTATTAGACCATGGTTTTGACCAATGATGGGTTCTTGATGGATCCTTAATGGATTTTGAGTTCAATTCTTGATGGATTTTTATTGGATCCAGGTTTATCCCGCTAATGGGTTTAGGTTCGACCTATGTTGGACCCTTATGGTATTTGGGTTCAAATCTTAATGGATCTAGGTTCAAGATCAAGCCAATTTAGGTTTAATTAGGTTTTGGTTTAGGCTCAATCTAGTTTTGGTTTAAATTTGAGTATGATCTGACATGATTAGGCTTTGGTTTAAACTTGATATAACCTAATCAGGGCTTGATTTGAATTTGGTTTGACCCAATTAGAGTTTAGTTTGGATTTTTTTTATTATTTTGGATTAACTTTATTTGAACCCGATTGGGGTTGGATCTGAATCGATTTGCTTTAGATTAACTCAATTTGGATTTAGTCTATTTATTTGATTAATTTAATTCTATTTGGTAGTTCATTCGAGTCAAATTAATTTAATTAATTTGTTTAATTTGATTTAGCTGAATTGACTTAATTTTAACATAATTAGATCAATTAATTTGATTGATTTATGCTAATTAATTTAATTAATTTGGCTCGAGAGATCTTAGGCTGTCATAATAATTTTGTGTAATCCCATAAGCAAACCTCAAGTCATGTTAAGCTTTTGGCTAGCCCGCAGGCTGGCCTTGAGTTGATTCACACTTTCAACGAGCCTACAAACTGGCCTTGAGTCAATTTAAATGTTTAGTAAGCTCAGGGGTTAGCCTTAGTCCATATAAATGTTCAGTGAGCCATAGGCTAGCCTAAGTCTAGATTAGACATTTGGTAGGCTCATGGACGGGTCTTACTCTGAATAGATATTTAGCGAGTTTGCAAGATTACGTTACCTTAAATTAGATATTCAACAAGCCCATAGGCTAGCCTTAATCCTAATAAACATTTAGCAAACTTGCGGGTAGGTCTTAGTCTGAATAGATGTTTAGTAAGCCCTCAAGTTGGTCTAAGTCTGAATTAGATGTTCAGTGAGCCTGTGGGCTGGTCTTAATTCAAGTAGACATTCAGTGAGCCAATAGGCTGACCTAAGTCTAAATTAGTTGTTCAACAAACCGCAAGCTGACCTAAGTCTGAACTAGACATTCGATAAGCCCACGGACTTGCCTTAATCCAAATAAATTTTTGGTGACATTGTAAGCTGGCCTTAGTCCAAATTTGATATTTGGCAAGTTTGCAAGCAAGGTCTAATTGTTTGACTTTTAGGCGAGCTTGCGAAATAACCTTGAGTCAAAAAATTAGCTTTTAGACTCAGGCTGGCCCTAAACCATTGGCTTGGGCACCCAAAATCAAGATTAAAAATATTTTTTTGAGCAATCTTTTCTCTTATCCTTTTTTTTGCTTTTTTTGCTTTTTTTCCTTCTTTCTCCTCCCCTTTTACAGTAACTTCCATGTTGTGTTTTCTCTTTTTTTTTTTCTCCTACAGCTAGTAGGCACTTCTCATCTTTTTTTTTTCTCCCTTTTTCCTTCCCAACAACATCTATTCCTCTTATCTTATTTTTTCTTTTTTTTTTTCACTTCTTTCTTCTTCCCCCTTAAACCCAGGCTTTCTTTTTCTTTACTTGATCTACCCACAATGTTGGCCCAAAACTTTAGTCTGGCTAGATCCGATTGGATCTAGTCGGATTTGGTCACAAGCGGCTATGGGAGGTAGTGAAGACCACTTGGAGGCAGACATAGCTGCAAGACTCGAATGTAGATGGGGCACGGATGGAGTAGGGTTTTGGCGAGACTCTAGCAGATGTCGACTACATAGGCAAAGCTCAGGAAGCCACCAACCGGTGTGCTGGAGTAGGGCTGGAGCTCGGGTTGGTTGCATGATGTGGCAGCAGGGAGCGGCAGCTTAGGTTGGGGCATTTGTGCTGGTGGGAGGTGAAGTTCAGCTGGCAAGTGTAGGGTAGTGCGACCATGAGCTCCAGCAGCGAGGAGTTTGGGTGATGTGCTTGGAGTAACATAGCAGGGTTTGATTCATGGGCAAGGCCTGGAGGATCAGGACACAGGAAATGCAGCTCACAGGGAGGCGAGCTGGTTGGCACAGTGGCAAAATCAGAGCTGGCTCAGATGGCAAGATTAATCAGGCAAAGATAGAGCGGAGATAAGAGGGAGCAGATGGTGAAGTCTAGTGGAAGCTTGCGATGCCGGTTCAGAAGAGCCAAGCATGGTAGGAGATGGATGGGTTTGGCAATGTCCAACCAGACCTAGCCCTCAGTGGGATGGGAAGCAGCAAGGACTTCGGCAAACCACAAAAAGCAACAAATTTAGAGAAGAAAGAATGAATCACAAAGAAAGATAAGTGACAAGGAACTCACTCTTTTTCCTTTGATTCTTTACGTTGATATGCTCTTTCTTTCTTCTTTCTGATGTGTAGTCCCTCAATCTTTATGCACTTCTTTTTTCGGAAGTTGGACTAGATTTCAATTTCTCTATTTGGAATTTTGATTGTGGATATGGTTGTAGATAAATGTGGATATGAACAGTTTGAGACTGAATAGATCTATGAAAAGATATGGATAAGTGTTTGTTTGCAGTAGGTAGCAATGATTTGAAAATTGTACTCATCTCATATACTAAATTTATAAAGGGATTATTTATATTTGTTTTCCAAAAATTGAACTAAATTATAATTGTATAAGTTTTAGGGACCTTTTTGTAGAGAAGATTTATTTATAAAATTTTGAAAATTTAAAGATTCTTTTGGAATAAAGTTTAGATTTATTTGTAAATTAAAATTTTTAAGGGACTTATTTAGGGCTCACGAATTTGGCAAACTCTACACTTGGTTCTTGGGGAGATCCTACACGAATCAACGGTGAATTCAGAGGCCAACTCTTAAAGGAGTTCCATGAGAGCTAAAGGAGGAAATTGTGCCATCAAGAAGGAGACCAAGGAGACATCATCAAGACTAAGAGATAGAAGATTTCCTTCCCCTTTCTCCGTTTTCCATTTTGATTCGCCCTCCTTTTTTTTCTTGCCTCCCACAATAGCTCCACCACTATTGTTGGCCCTGAGCCCTTCTTCCCCACACTTTTGCTGCTCTCCCAAGAGTTGTTCTACTGCCCATATTTGGACACTAGAATCAGAGAGGATTGGATGTATGAACCCCTCTAGACACCTCTTTTGCTCCAACAATACCACAACTACCCATGGCCTCCTTCATATAACAGAGGATCACAACACCACAACCACCCATGGTCTCATCGAATGTCAAAGGATCATAACACTGTAGCCATCCATAGCCCTTTGTATGATGACAAGATTTGACTAACACTATAGCCACTCATGACCCCTTTGTATGACGAATAATCACAACACTGCAGCCACCCATGGCCCTTCACATGACGATGGACCTCCACCAATACCATGACCACCCGCGGTCTAGAATCTTGGCAAACTTCCATCACCACTGCGGCTATTTGTGGTCTTGGTCACCACCATGGCATTGTCTTGGGACTTTTCCATCAGAGTCTTCAAAGAAGGATCATTAACAAGAAGCTCTAGGGTTGACAATAGAGCAAAAATAAGGGCAAAGGCACAAGAATCAAACTAAATAAAACATAATAAAATACTCTCATAAATAGATTAGGACCAATCTGTAGTCTCACTCAACAACCAAATCAATTTAGGGCTACTTACAGTTTTTCCTAAAAGTCAAAAAGATTTAGAGCCAGCCTATAGTCTTGTCAAAAAGTTAAAATAGTTTAAGGTTAGCATGTAGTCTCACTCAACAACTAATCCAACTTAGTGTTAGCCTATAGTCTTGCTCAAATGCCAAATAATTTAGGGCAAGTTTGCAGTCTTATCAACAACCAATCTTATTTAGAGCCATCATACAATCTCGCCTGAAAGTCAAATAAATTAGAACCAGCCTACGGTCTTGTCTGATAATCAAATCAACTTAAGACTAGCCTATAGTCTCATTCAAAAGTCAAACAACTTAGGGTTAGCTTGTGATCTCACTCGATAACCAAATCAACAAAGGTCTAGCTTGTGGTCCTGCCCAAAAGTCAAATAGTTTAGGACCAGCCTACAGTCTTGCTCGACAACCAATTGACTTAGGATTAATTTGTGATTTCACCCAAAAGTTAAAAAAGGTTTTGGGCCAGCTTGTAGTCTCATCTGACAACAAAATCAACAAAGAGTCAGCTTGTGGTCTTGCCCAAAAGTTAAAATAATTTAGTGCTAGTCTGCAGTCTCGCCCTCAACCAAATCAACTTAGGACTAGCCTGTGGTCTCGTCTGAAAGTTAAAATGATCTAGGCCTAGTCTGCGGTCTCACCCAATAACCAAATCAACTTAGAGCTAGCCCATGGTCTTGTCCAAAAGCCAATTGCTAGCTTACAAGCATACTGTAACATCATTATGACAGCTCAGAGGCTCTTTAAGCAAATTAAAGTGACTCAATCACATTAAACTTTGCTGAAGGGAATGAACAAATTGACTCAAATGGCTCACTAAATTGATCTAAATTAATCAAACAAAATGGTCTAAGACTCAAATTGAACTAGACCTAAAATTCAAATTGTGTTAATCCAAACCAAACTCTAATGCAAACTAGATTAGTCTGAATGGACTTGAACATGGTCAAACTGATTCCCATTGGATATGCTAAACCTTTGGTAACACTCCAAGGTTATGAACAATGGGTGATATTGAGTCCTTCTGGGTATGCCGCAAAAGCCATTGGCATCACTTCGAGGCTATGCCCAACTCCACAAGTAGTGGGTAATGTAACTAATGAAGTTATCATCTACACCTAATTAGTTACGGAAATACTTCAAAACCAAAGAAGTTATCTCCTACACTTCGTCGGCTATGAAAATACTTCAAACCCATGAAATTATCGCTTATACCTTATTGGCTATAGAAATACTTCAAAACTCACGAAGTTATTGCTTATGTCTTATTGGGTATGGAAACACTTCAAACTTATAAGTTATCGCTTATGCCTCACTGGCTATAAAAATATTTCAAACTTATGAACTTACCACTTATACCTATTGGCTATAGAAGTACTTCACATTTATGAAGTTATCACTTCTACCCCATTAGTTGTAGAAACACTTCAAATTTATGAAGTTATCATTTACGTCTGATTGGCTATTGAAACACTTCAAACCCATGAATCACTTATGCCTTATTGGTTATAGAAATATTTTAAAACTCATAAAATTATTACTTACGCCTTATTGTCTATAGAAATACTTCAAAACACATGAAGTTATGTCTTATGCCTCATTGGTTATTTAAACACTTCAAAGTTATGAACCTATCACTTATGCCTTATTAGCTATAGAAACACTTCAAACTAATGAAATTATCGCTTATGTTTCATTGGCTATAGAAACACTTCAAAGTAATAAAGTAATCACTTCTACCTCATTAGCTGTAGAAATACTTCAAATTTATGAAGTTATTGCTTATACATCATTAGATCTAGAAAGACTTCAAAGCCCATGAAGTTATACCTTATATCTTATTGTCTATAGAAATAGTGCAAAACCTAGGAAGTTATCTTTTATGCCTCATTGGCTATAAAATTTGTATAATACTCATGAAGTTATCGATTATGCCTCATTGGTTATAAAAATACTTCAAACTTGTGAAGTTATCGCCTATACCTCATTGGCTATAGAAACATTTCAAACCTATGAAGTTATTACTTATGCTTTATTGGCTATAGAAACACTTCAAACTTATGAAGTTATTGCTTATGCTTGATTGGTTATAAAAATAATTCAAACTCATGAAATTATAGCTTATGCTTTATTGGTTATTGAAACACTTCAAACCTATGAAGTTATTACTTACGTCTCATTGGCTATAGAAACACTTAAAAACCTATGAAGTTATCACTTATGCCTCATTGGCTATAGAAATAGTTCAATACTCATGAAGTTATCACAATGTCTCATTGGCTATAGAAATATTTCAAAATTAAAAGTTATTACCAATACCTTTATGGCTAATGAAAATACTTCAGACCAAATAAGTCATCTCTTGTACCTCATTGGTAATGAAAATAATTCAAAACTCATGAAGTTATCTCTTATGCCTCATTGGCAATAGAAACACTTCAAAATTAAAAGTTATTACCAATACCTTATTAGCTAATGAAAATACTTCAAACCAATGAAGTTATCACTAACACTTTATTGACTAATGGAAACACTTCAAACCCAATGAAGTTATCACCAACACTTTATTGATTCATGAAAATACTCTGAATCAAATGAAGTTATTACTTATGCCTCATTGGTTATGGAAATACTTCAAAATTCATAAAGTTATTGCTTACGCCTCATTGGTTATAGAAATACTAAAATTAAAAGTTATTACTGATGCCTTATTCAATAACCATTACAGTTCAAGCCAAATGAAGTTATCATCAACATCTTATTGGGTAACAAAAGTACTTCAAACCAAATGAAGCTATCACCAATGCCTTATTAGCTAACAGAAATACTTCAAACCAAATAAAGTTATCACCAATGACTTTTTAGCTAATAAAAATGCTTCAAATTAAGAAGTTGTCACCATGCCTTATTGGGTAATAGAAACACTTTGACCAAAAGAAGTTATCACCAATACTCAAGCCATTGGAAACACTTCACCCCTTATTCCCTTTCCATGTCCCACAAGACAATGCCACCAAATTAAGTCATCAACATCCACCGAACCCATCCAAATCAGACTCTACATGGCCCATCACACAAGGGTAGGGCAGTGGCACATATTAGAGCTCCTTCTCCACTCTTTCTTTTTCTTTACTTCTTTCATATTTTCTATAATTTCATATTAAAATCCATTGTGAAGTAAGGATATACCATTACTTAAGCCGTGTACCATTTCTTAAATCAATCAAATGCTTTTTTCTCTATTTTAATAACTAGGTTTCTTGCTTAGGAGGTTCTTGATAATTATTAGGGTGATTAACAATAGGGTCTTGCATATGTTAGAAGGCAATATTCTCACAATACCTAATAGTGTACTCAAATTAAAACATACTTTAATTTGTGCATCGAAGTCTCTCCCCGGGGTCTTCACCACTCCAAGACCTTTGCAATCAATCCTACAGAGCTATAATTTAATGGCATACAAGTTTCAGTTATGATCATACTTTGATTGTGGCAAGAATCACCTCAAATAGCAATATGTCCTCCTTCATTTTGTTTTTTCTCTACAAACACGAATGGATTTTCTGTAATGTGCCTTGAGCAACCATTATCTAGAAATTATTTATCTCTTTGATCCATGGAGTGGAAGAATAGCTAAAAATTAATCAAGACATTGGGATGGAACCCACTTTAAGTATGGGTCCATATGGTTAGAGAGTAAAATAATTACAATAATAAGTTAAGAATATAATGAATGATAGGCTAAAAGCAAAGTAAATACTACCTTTGGATTAACTAGAATGTGGCCATAGGAATGTAACAAGTTTAAAACTCATGGGCCACTTCTAGCTAATTTTTGCTCCTCAAGTGGAGGATGTTTTAGCAACCCAAACTTGTTTGGATTCTTTGGCTTTAGGAATCATCCCCTTAGGTACCCAAATTTGTTTAAGAGAAAATTTTCTCTTAATAGGACAACTTGTGGAGACATGTCTATTTTAGAAACAATAATTATATTTAATTTTAAAGATGTAGCATGTGAAGCCTTTACAAAAGTAGACTTGGTATCTTTAACTTTTGAAGAAGATATAAAACCAAGTCCAGATCTATATAAAACATTCCTTTGTTTTTTAAAATCATGTTCAAAGTAGTATTTCCATGGAAAACAATTTTCTAGATTCTTTTTCAAATCTGCATTTTTTTTGAAGCTTATTAACTCTTTTTGCAATCACAAGATTTGTTAGAAGATTTCAATGAATCAAAATCATTCTGAAGTAAATTCAACTTGTTTTTCAAGAAAGTATGCTTGAGAAGTAATCTTTTATGTCTAGTATATTGATTTTCAAAGGCATCTTACAAATCTTCAAAAGATAAATCACATATTTGACCTCCGATGGACATGAGGCATAAGTTTGTGATTTCTCCATTGGATGAGGCATCTTCAATTTCTTCCTCCAAGTTGTCTTATGTAGCCACCATTGCCTTCATTTTCTTTTCTTTGTATTTCTTTGATTGAGGATTGAGAGGGAAATAGGCTTTCATGTATCTAAGCTTCTTGCATTTAAAACAAGTGAGCTCATTCATCATTATTGTAGCCTTCTCATTCCTTATAATTCTTCTTGGCATGTGTCTCTTCTTTAGAAATTTCTTGAATTTTCTAGTAATGAGAGTCATTTCTTCATCACTATCTTCCTCATCATCATCACTAAACTCCTTGGCCTTGAGAGCTACATCTTTCTTATTCTTGTTTTCATCATCCTCTTAGCTCCTATCCTACATAGTCATCTCATGAGTGATGAGTGACCTCAAGAGTTCCTTCAAGGATAGTTTGTTGAGATCCTTTAACTCTTGAATTGCTGTCACCTTAGGATCCCATGACATAGGAAGACACCTCAAAACCTTTCTCACCATTTCATCATTAGTGCAAGTTTTTCCAAGAGATTTTAATATATATATATATATATATCTATATATATTATATATATATATATAATGATATTAGAAAATGAGTAAATATTTCTATTATCAACTCATTTGATTTCATTCTAAAGAGTTCATAATGATTTATCAATATATTCACTTTAGTTTCCTTGACTTGCCTTGTACTCTCTTGGGTAACCTCAAGGCAATGCCAAATCTCATGAGCCATCTGATAAATACTAATATGATTGAACTCATTAGGATCAAGAGTACTATAGAGTATATTCATTGCTTTAGTATCTAGAAAGTCATTTTTCTTATCCTTATCATTCCATTCAGCTCTAAGTTTGAGAACCATCACTACATCAATAGTCTTGGTAGGTAGAGTGTATCCTTCTACTATATGCCATAGGTTATAGTCAATGGCTTTAATGAAAATCTGAATGCGTGACCTCTAATAGTTGAAATGAGTTCCATCAAAAAGTGAAGCCTAGTAGTGGATTGTCCCTCTTGTAGAGATGGTAAAACACCAAAATTTACCATAAACATTGATTGAAGGGTCTAGGTGATTAATTAAAATAAGAGCAACCTGACTCATATACCAATTGTAAGCCCAAAAATCACATAATAAGGGGAGTGAATTAGGTTTTATGATGGCAAATAGCAATTTTCAATAAAATCAAAAACCAATTCAATCCACAAGTGTAATACTGTAAATCAAGTTATAAAGTATACACTATGATATAACTTGGCTTGGAGACCAACCGCTTATATTCCACAGCCCTTGCTTCACTCTTGAGGATTTCAACTCTCCACTAGAGTGTTGCTTCATTGGTGAAGCCAATTCCTTACACTTGCTCTTACTTCGACTGGCAAGATAAACTCTAATCCAAAATTTGAATCTCTTAGCCACTCCAAAATACCTTGGAGTGCTTGCACTTGATGATAATGATGATGATTAATACTTTTGCCTCACCACAAGATCTCTAGAAAGGAGAATAAGGGCTTTGAAGATTTGAAAGTTGAAGAACAAAGCTTAGATCTCTTGGAGACTAGTGGGCTATTTTCTCAGATCTTGATTTCTTAGAAGTGTGCAAAACATTCTTTAATGAACAAGTCCTATGCCCTTAAATATCAATTTGAGAATGAGCTAGTCATTTTTGGTTATGCTTTGTGAGTTTAGGCATCCAAATCATAAGGTTCAAACATCTGACACATCCCAATGGTTAAATTTAACTACCCATTCTAACTAATGTCATAGGTTTGAACATTTGCTGATCAAGTTTGGGCACCTAACAATCACAGGTTTGGGCATTTGACTAAGAAACCTAGCATTCAAAGTCTCAACATGAAAAATCTAAAAGCCACAACTTTTGAATCTTTGAGCATTTGATCTTGAGGTTTGGGCATTTAAAGCTATCACTAATTTTATAGTTATTTATACTAGAGTTAGGTATCCGAACTTGAAAGTTTGAGCATCTAAAGTTTATAAGAAAAAAATCTACTAGTTTACTGTAACTTTAGTTCCCAATTCAACATCTTCTCAAGACTGCCCTTGGATAAATGATGAGCCAGTGAAGGTATTCCAAGATGAGTTTGAGTATTAACTAAAGCTTTAAACTTAAGAATTCAAATTGCAAATCTTCAAGTCAAACAAATAAAAAGTCTAATCCTAGTGAGCTATCTCTTAAGCCTTCTTCAAGCCATCTTCAACTCTTCAAGTTTTTTTTGTTGATATATTATCATGCCTCATCTTCAATGTTGCCTTTATGTTTATCCACACATGAAGCTTTTGAATGAGATTGATCTTTATTTTGGGATCAGCTTGGCTATATATTACACATGCTCAAGATGGGATCAAATACAAAGTTTGTTTATCATCAAACTTACAAAGAGCAATAGGTTATTAGTAAAGTGAGAGGTAAATATAAAATTAACAAATTTGAGCTACTAAAATACCATGTGAAGGCTCAAGGACTCATGAGGTAAATCCCACATGTTCAAATAATTAAGGTTCTGTGGTCCATTAATGTGGAAGTCGATTCCTTAGCCAAGTTAGCCAAGACACTAGTTGATCCCAACCAAGGAAAAATTCTAGTCATAGTCCGTAGAAGAGAAGTGATGAGTTCAATCTTTAGCATCAAATACGAGAAGACAAAATCTAAAGTTATAAAGGAAGTAACAAATTAAAGAATACCATTTACTGACTACCTCAAAAATAGAGAACTTTCAAAAAATAAATTAGCGACAATGCAACTCAAGAAAAGGCCTCACATTTTTTGCTCCTCAATGACACCCTTTATAGGAAATTTTTTGATCAACTACTTCTATGTTGTCTTTCATATGAAGAGGTAAGAGAAGTCATGTACAAAGTACACTCTGAGGTTTATGGAGCTCATTAATTAGGCCCAAAAATAATGATGAAGATTAAGCATATGGGATACTATTAGCCCATGATGGTGAGAGATTGCATCGAATATACAAGAAAATATCACATATACCAAATTCATAGTGAATTCATTCTTCAACACCCAAATCCTTTATATCTGATAGTATCCTTGTAGCCATTTGAGGTATAAAGGTATGGACATAATCTGCCAATTGATTTATCTTCTTTCAAAGGTAACCAGTTTATATTAGTAGCGACCGATTATTTCTCTTGGTGGACAAAAGTAATCCCACTGAAAAATTTAAAAATGGATACTATCATTTGTTTCATTCAAAAAAAAATCCTATACCAATTCAATGTTCCTCAAAGGGTCATTTTTCACAAATGATTGTCCTTCAAAAGTTTTAAAGTAGGACAATTCGCACATCATCATAGGATAGATTGGAGATATTCATCTATCTACAATGCATGGGTGAATGGCCTCACTGAAGTATTCAACAAGATTCTCTACAAAATACTAAAGAAACTTATCAGTAGAAACAAAAGATATTGGCACCAGAAACTTTCTAAGGCACTGTAGACTTATCGCACTACATGTGGACCCCTACCTAATCAACACCATATGCATTAGTGTTCAAGACTAAGATAGTCCTGCCATTGCAGGGACAAATTCCCTCTCTAAGGATTGCTTTGTAAGAGAAAATTACAAAATAAGATGATGTTCATCTTCACCTAGATGAGCTAAACTCCTTAGATAAAATAAGGCTTGCAGCTTAGCAAAACCTGAAAATGAAATGAGCACAAATTTCTAGAGCCTACAACAACATGGCCTGGCTCAAATCTTTCTAGAAGGGAGAAATTATCTTAGTGCTGAGAAGACCCATAATCCTAAATCGAAATAAGAAAGGAAAATTTGAGCTTAATTGGAAAGACCCTTATATTATTGAAAGGATATTTGAAGAGGGATCCTACCAACTGATTAATGACAAAGGGGAAAGGCCAATGCAATCGATCAATGTTCACTTCCTAAGGAGGTATTATCTATAAACCTTCGGGGGCAACAACAAAAAAGGTAAGTATATTTTATCTATGGCAGAATGTTTGACAATATTAAAAGAATGTTCGGTTAAACATGCACTTCAAAATATGGACACAAAATCCCATATAAGTCCATTTTTCCTAGTGATCGAGTTTGCATCTATATGATAAATTAAGTTTACTTTCACATAGTAAATCAAATCCACTTTTGTGTGGTAATTCAAACCCATGTAGTCAACTCTTAAAATGTTGACGCATGGGCAAGTACCTAAAAATTGTTCACACGCTCTCTAAAAGCACAAAAGCCACAAGAGGGGGGAGGGGGATGGTGAATTAGGCTTTGAGAACAAATAGTACTTTTTTGATAAATCAAAACCAAGTTAATCCATCAAAATGATTCAAATATAATCTCAATCAATCAAAAGTGCAAATAAGTAAATTAAGCAAAGAGAGACTGCACTATGATATAACATGATTCAGAGACTAACTGCTCCTACTCTATAATCCTTACCTCAATCTTGAGGACTTAAACTCTCCACTAGAGCATCGCTTCATTGGTGAAGCCAACTCTTTATAACTCTTCTTGCACCAATCGGCAAGATGAACTCCCAACTAGAGCTTGAATCTATCAACCACTACAAATAGCTTTGGAGTGGATTACAAGTGAAAAAATAGAAATAGATCTTATAATTTTAGCCCACACAAAGTTCTCTCAAGAAAGAGGGAAAGGGATTAAAAATTTGCTTGAGATTGAAAAGTTTAGACCAATTTGAATGCTAGAGAGCTTAAAGGGCTTTAATCTCTTTTTCACAAAGATTAGAAGTTGTAAAAACTATTTAGAAAAACCCGTTCATCTGTATTTATACTTTTGGGGTCAAATTTAGCCATTGAGGGTAAGATCCCATAGGTAGATCTGCGCCAATGGTCAAAAAACTAGCCATTATTCACATAGAAAGTTCAAATATAGCTGGTCGACTGATTTTGTTTTATCAGAACTAGCCCAATAGTCTTGTCAATTATCTGGCTCCCAACCAGGTGTTTGGCTTTGTTAGACCTAGAATCCCAGCTGGGTATATGATTTCCAATAGGGTGTTTGGTTCTAGTTCATTAACCAAAACATGAATCTCCCGCTAGATGTTTGATAATCAACTAGTTGTCTAATTCTGCATAGGACTAAATTTTGTATCTTTAGTCTAACCCAATCAATTATTTGGTTTAACTGAGGGCATCTAGTTCAGGTAGAAAAACTATATTATGAGCTTCCTACAAAACTCTATGCGACAAAGAACTTTAAATAGTTTATCTCAAATAATTTTTTGACTAGATTGAAAATAAAATGAAAACTAAAGCTAATTGAAGTTGAGTTCTTGAGTTGCCTTGGCTTTATTCGTGTCATCATCAGATCTTCAAGTTGTAGTAGACACCTTTTTAGCCACTTCAAGCCATTCTATTATCTCTTTAAGCCACGCTCGTGGATCCATTATTGCATTCTCTTTCTTTGAAGCTTTCAAATGTGCCTATTTGAGGTGATTTTCATCATAATAAGATTTGATTCAAATATAATCAAAATTGGGATTTGTATAGCACTAAATTATGGATTAAGTGTGGATCTGGATTGAATCTAAATTGTGGCCAAATTTGACCAAAATTGAGCTCAATTCAAACCTAAATTTTTAGGAAATTTGGGCTTAAGTTAAAGCAGGTTGAGTGACCTAGATATTTAGACCAAAATTAGCCCCAAAATTCATCTAAAATCTGGACCAAAATGAAAAATATAAAAATTTTATAAATAGATTTTTAGATCAAATAAATTCCAGCAAATAGATCCTTAGTTGGATTTTGCTTATGAATAAGCTCCTGGGATTGAAATTTTGCAAGTCCAATAAAATCCAAAACTTATGAATTAATCCTCGCAAAATTTGGGATTTGCAAATAAATCCCTATAGAGATTGATAATTCTAATCTAATCTTTTTGAAATTTAGGATTTGTGAATAAATTCTTCAAAAATTTTTCATTCACAAATAAATCCCTAAAATCTCGGTCTTTTATAAGTAAGCCTCTTGAAATTTTTTATTTGCTAATAAGCCCAAATATTATTCAAAAAGGACTTTGAAAGGTTTAAAATTTTATAGATAAGTCAATTTTGCAAAATAGCTTCTAAAATTTATAAAATTATAATTTGGCATAAATTTTTCAAAAAACTTTACAAATAACCCCTTTATAAATTTAATATCCATGATAATAGCAAGTCAAGTTCACTCTTGCATGACAATTCAAACTCATATAGTAAACTCCTAAAACATTAATGCAGAGGCAAGTACTTGAAAATTATTCTCGCTCTCCCCTCTCGTCAGATTTCAAGAAGAGGATACAAAAGAAAAAATTTGTTAAATTTGTCATAGTAAATTTTATTGAAATATAATCAAAATTGAAACCTGTATGCCACTAAATAATGGCTTAAGTGCAGATCTCTATTGCATCTAAAATATGGTCAACTTTGACTAAAAATTGAGCTCAATTCAAACTTAAATTCTTAAAAAATTTAGACTAAATGTGAAGTAGGCTAAATGGGCCAAATATGGAGACCAAAATTGGGACCAAAAATTCATCTAAAATCTAAGTTAAAATAAAAAAATATAAGCATTTATAAATAGGTCCCTAGATTAAATAAAATTTTATAATAAGATTACTGACCGAATTTTTCTCACAAATAGGTCAATGAAAAAAGAAATTTATGGAAAAGTCCAATAAAATTCTAAATTTACAAATCAGTCTCGCAAAATTTAGGTTTTGCAAATAAATCCTTCAAAAGATTTATAATTATAATTTGATCCTTATAAAAATATAGGGTTTGCAAATAAACCCCTCTAAAATTTAATATTTATGAATAAATTCTTAGAATTTCAACTTTTCATAAATAAGCCCCTCGAGAATTTTTATTTGTGAATAATCAAAATTTTGTTCAAAAAAATGCCCCTGAAAATCATAATATTACAATTTAGTCTAATTTTTCAAAAAAAAAATTACAAATAACCTTACAAATTTAATATCCAAAGTGAATATAATTTTCAAATCTTTGTTATCCAGTCTTTGGGCTTGCATCCAAGCCAGCCTTCGAGCTCGTACTTAGCCAACCTTTGGGCTTGCATCCAATCCAACATTCAAGCTCACACTCAGGCAGTTTTCAAGCTTGCATCTAAGCTAGCCTTCAGACTCACATCTAAGCTAGCCTTCAGGCTCATACTTAAGCCAACTTTCAAGTTTACACTCAACTAACCTTCTAGTTTGCATCTAGGCTAGTTTTCAAACTGGCACCCAAGCAGCCCTTGGGCTCACATTAAGCTAGCTTTCAAGCTCGTGAGCTAAGCCAACCTTAGTGTTTGCCTATTTGGAGCTGAGCTATGGGTCCATCTAAAATCATCATAAATAGCCAAGTTAAATCAAATTAATTAATGTGAAGTAACTTAATCACAATAAATAGACAAAGGTCAAGTTGACCAAAATGAACCTAAATTGATCAAACAAATGAACTAACACCCAAATTAAATTAACCTAAACTCGGACTCAACCCTAATCAAACTCGAGGTGGATTTATTTAAAATCAAGTTGAGTTGAAATAATATCCAACATGAAATTAAAGTAATCTTAAATCAAACCCTAATTTTGTTAAATCAAGTCCAAACTAAAAGAACAAACTCAAAGTCAAACTCAAAGTCTATTTTGTAGAAGAAGCATAGCATACCCCTGAATAAGGGCACTAATGGAATGTCTATATTTTGAAAAGGCTAAATAAGCTAATGAAGAAAATAACTAAAAATCTTAGAGAGTCTGGGATGGTGATGAAGAAAGCCTCATCAGAGTAAACTGCCTCACCTGCTCAAAGCATCAAGAAGAGAAAGAACAGAAACAAGAAGAAGAAGCTAGTTCAGCGAGATGAATATGATATCCAGAAATCAGCCATCTAGGAATACATTAATGCTCTTGATGAATATGTTCAAGGAGAAAGAATCTAGGTAACTATTGAAGAATTCTTCTTTGATAAACTCAAATCTTTATTAGAGGACCTTGATATAAGAAATGAAGAAAGTGAACTTCTGGTGGTAACATGCTTTGCCATATTTAGCATTAGAGGTTTACAACCAATCCAATCCCCACCTCATCACTTTAATGATGAGAAAATTTAGGGTGCAAGGTAAGAACAAGCGAATAGATTCACTAGGAATATTACTAATAAAATGGGAGATCCCACAGATCTCCATGAGGGTTATTCTTGAAATAACTATCTTAGCGAGTAGTTCACCAGTGAGTATGACTATGGCATGCTTAAACTATAGTTAGATACTATGAAAGAACTAACTATAACTAACATAAGGTTTGTTAGGAGGCAAATGCAAATGCTGAACAAGCATATGATGGTTATGGCTGTCCACATTGAAAGCATGATAAATATGATTACTATATTCTGTGAGGAAGTCGAGAGGATAGAGAAGATGCTAGCAAAAAAGACAAAGTTACACAAAAGACCTTATAGGGGTGGTGAGACACCACTTATCAACCCTCCATGGGATCAGAATAACCATGCATGCCACTTACTCCAAAGATGAGTCAAGAAAGCTAGACACTATCGAAGAGAGTTATCTAAGTCTATGACCTCTTGTCGCATGGTGACTCATATGTTTAAGGTGAACACTAATAAGCTACTATCCTAGCCTCCATCAGGCAACTAGAACCTAAACTTGCTAGGTTTGGTGAAGTCCCAATCCTAAAGCCTGTGGAAGGATGCACTTTGCCAACTTTAGAGGAATTATGCATACAAGGCATAGATGATGAATACGACTCTATGTCTGACTTAGAATAACTTTATGACCACTTCAGAAGGCCCTACACTAGCAAGTGCCAAAGGAGGAAGCAAACATTTTGGGAGAGGATCAAGCGAGCTAATGCTAAAGCTCATTCCACCCTTGCATAAAGTCAATCTGAAAATCGATGGTCAAGCCAATTTGAATATCCACAAAAGAAACTCCTAAATACAAAGTTCTAAAGAAGGTTATGCTAGCAGATTAAATAGAAGGGTTCACCTAAAGAGTTTCTGAAGATCTCTCTATAAGGAAACCTCACGTGCCTAATTCTGATATTGAATGGGATGATTACTAGCTAGTTGCATCCTCCAAGGACATTCAAGAAACTACTGACTGGGAGCAAAGGCCCACTACCTTCTATCACATGATTAGCCTCAAGAGTGATTTTGAAAACAAACCTTATTAGTCTCACGATATCAGATTTCAACTAAGGAGAGCAAACTAGCTACGACTTAGAGGTGGAAAGGTGCTACGTCTAAGATAAGCTCCAATGCCTAGGGGCAAGAATATCTCCAAGGGTAAGAAAAATGAAATTCAGATAAGTGAGGGCATCGAACCTTTGCAGGCTGAACCTGTACTTAAAAGGGTAGAATATAACATAGCAGCCCACCTTAAAACGATCCTCACCATGTTGAGTGTGTTTGATGCCTTGATGATGTCATAAGAACTCATGAATATATTAGTGCACATCTTGCAGAATCTGGCCAAACTCCTGCCATCACATTTACAAATAATGACCTTCTACCTAGAATAATAGAACACAATAGACTATTGTACATCATAGAGAATAGTGATGGGGTTAAGATCAACCACATCTTGATTGTCCCAAGTTTCTCAGTTAATTTGATAACTCTCTGAACTCTAAGAGCTTTGACTTTGGACTGTATGTCACCTATCGTCCGAGATTATAACCATACAAAGGTTTAATCAGAATAGCCAAAGAGCTCTGAAAGCCATAACTATCCCTCTAAAATTAGGTGAGATGATGAAAGCACTAAGTTTTATGTAATCAATACTGATGCGTCATACAAAGCATTACTAGGGAGGCCGTGACTACATGAAAATAAAGTAGTGTCATCAACTCTACATCAATATCTCAAATACTTTGAGGATGGTGAAAAATATCGAATTAATAGAGATGTGCATCTTTTTAATATTCATGAGGTACATTATGATAATGCAAAAGACTATTAGAGATGTGACACTGATAGGGGGTCTGCTTCTATTAAAATAAAAGATTGCTAGCCTAATCTTTACTCCTCACCTTGGAAGTGATTTTGATCCAGGCTCTTCAGATGAAAAAGCCCCACAAATCTACTTGAGTGGTTATACGTCTAATGAAGATGATAACAAAAGTCAAATGAAATATACTCTCTTTGTTACTAAAATTTCGAGAGGCTTATTTAAACTGTTAAATGCGCTGAGCCTCATTGTTGTAGAAGAGTTAATAACTTTCTACATTCCTCTATAGACTAAATAGGGATTTGTGAATAAAATTTTTTAAAAATTTTATTAGCAAATAAGCCTTAATTTTATTTAAAAAGGATCATAAAAATTTCAGAATTTTTACAAATATTTTTTTTTTGCAAAAAGGTCCCTAAAACTCACAAAACCACACGTTGGTTTGAAAATGTATAAATAAATCCCTTGAAAATTTTTATTTGTAAATAAGTCTACATTTTATTCAGAAGGCACCCTAAAAATCTAAAATTTTTCCAAATGTGTACTTTTTACGAAAAACCCCTTGACATTTATAAAATTATATTTTGGTCTAATTTCTTGGGAAATTTATAAATAAATGCCTCGAAAATTTTTATTTGTAAACAAGCTCAAATTTATTCAAAAAGGATCTTGAAAATTTAGAATTTTCACAAATGTATTTTTTTAGAAAGGCTCCTGAAATTTATAAAATTATATTTTAATTCAATTATTTTGGAAAATTTGCACATAAACTCCTCAAAATTTTTTATTTACAAATAAGTTCAAATTTTGTTTAAAAGGGACCCTGAAAATTTCAAAATTTTTACAAACATATTTGCTGCAAAGAAGCCCCTAGAATTAACAAAATTACACTTTGATCTAATTTTTTTGGAAAATTTTGCAAATAACCCCCTAAAAGTTCACCATCCAAAAATGGTACAAAATTTGAATTCTCTCATTGGGCAAACAAATCCCAATCAATTATATGCCAATCACAAGATTTTGGCATACAATTTTATCTACAATCAAATCTTATTTTTTTTCCAAAATATAATCAATCAAGAAGATCAGGATCCAATCCCACTTATCCAACCCCATTGTGGCCACCCGCGGCCCCTTCGAGGACAGTTATAAAGATGGAGAATCCTCATCACATCCATCCAGCCTTCTGACTCACACCTTAGTCAGTCTTTAGACTCACACTTAGCTAGCCTTCAAGCTCGCACTTAGACAACCTTCAAGTCATATCTTAGCCAGCCTTAGGGCTCGCATCTAGCTAGCCTTCAGGTTTACACCTAACCAACATTCAAACTTACACTTAGCCAGCCTTCAATCTTGCATTCCAGCCAACTTTGGGCTCGCATCAAAGCCATCCTTTGGGCTCGCACTCAACTAGCCTTCTAACTCATATCCTAGCCAACCTTCAGGCTCGTTTAACTAGCCTTTGGGCTCACATCAAAGCCAACCTTCAGGCTCGTACTCAACCGGCCTTTGGGCTAACATCAAAGCCAATCTTAGAGCTCGCACTTAGCTAGCCTTTGGGGTTAGATCTTAGCTAGCCTTCAAAATAGCATCCAAGCTAGTCTTCGGCCTCGTACTCAACCAACCTTCAGGCTCGCATCCAAGCTAGCAATTAAGTTTACATTCAGCTAGCCTTTGGGCTCACATCTAAGCCAGCCTTTGTGCTCACACTTAACCAACCTTTGGGCTTACTTCTAAGTCGGCCTTTGGGAGGCTAGCACTCAACCATCCTTTGTGCTCTCATCTTAGTTAGCCTTTGTGCTAGCATTTAAGCTAACCTTCTGGCCCACATCCAAGCTAGCCTTCGGGCTTGCACTTAGCCAGCCCTCGGTCTCACATCCAAGCTAGCCTTGGGACTCACAATCAGCCAACCTTCGAGCTTGCATCTAAGCCAGCCTTTGGATTCACATCTAAATCAGCCATTGGGCTCGCACTTAAGTCAGCTTTTGGACTTACACTCAGCCAACCTTTGGATTAGCATCTAGGCTAGTCTTCAGACTCACACCTAGTCAGTCCTCGGGCTCACACTAAGCTAGCTATCAAGCTTGTAAACTATGTCAACCATCAAGTTCACGCATTTGGAGCCAAGGTATGGGTCCATATAAAATCATCATAAATAACTAAGAACCCTTAAATCAAATTGATTAATATAAAGTAACTCAATCACAATAAATGGACAAAGGTCAAGTTGACTCAAATGGAACTAAATTGGTCAAACAAATGGAGTAACACCTAAATTGAAATAACCTAAACTCAGACTCAACTGTAATTAGACTCGAGATGGGTTAATTTAAAATCAAGCTAAGTTCAAATCATATCTGATATGAAATTGAACTAAGCTTAAATCAAACCTTAATTGGGTTAAATTTGTTGTCCTTTGGATTTTGATGATAATCAAACTAGTATTTAACAAGTCTTTTAAGTTTTAATAAGCTTCAGCATTTGCAATGATCATCCATGTTGTAAAGGACCGATTCTCGAGATTAAAGCTTAAAGATGTTGACTCAAAAATAAAGAGGATGATAACTTACAAATGAAGCTTAAAGATCAAGTTAGGAGCTCAAAGAATATTCAAAAGATCAAGATTGACATCTACTAGGTTTATATTTTTATTTATTTTAGTCATGTTGAAGATTTTCTTTGAGATCACTTTATTTAGAGTATTTGTCACGTAGGGTTCTGTAGTAATTGCTACAGTGCTATACAATAATTACTGTAGCAATTTCTATAGTACCGAACATTTGATTCTACACTAAACGTTCGGCTTGGATTTGGCTCTGACAAAAAGGACGTCCAATTTAGCAATTCTATGACACTAACAACTAGCTTTTTTTATCATTGGAGTGAATCTAGCTGTGGGATCTCATGCCCAATAGCTATCTTTGATCTATAAGGTATAAATAGGCATGATTGAGCTTCTCTTAATAGCTTTTACAACTTTATTTATCATTTTAGAGAGGAGATCAAAGCCCCCCCATGCCTACTAGCCCAAGATTGCTCTAACCCTTCTAATCTTAAGCAAATCTTCTAGCCTTTGTCCTTAATCTTGAGAGACTATGTAGTGAGCTTCAATTATATCATTATTTTGCCTTTTCCATTTGTAAACACTCTTAGGTTGTTATGAGTGTGAGAGTATAAATGCTCTAATATGGAGTGGATCTACTTGGTGGAAGAAAGATTGGTTTGTATGAGCGTGGTCTTATCCTAATGAAGCGGCACTCTGGTTTGGAGTTTGTAAAGGCTTGGCTTCATCTCAAGAAGTGACATTACTAGTAGAGTAATTCAAGTCCTCAAGAGTGAGGTAGGGGCCATGGAATAGGAGCGGTTGGCCTCCAAAACATGTAAAAATCATGGTGCACTCTCTCTTTGCACTTTTGGTGAATGAAATTGATTGAAATTGCTTGAGTTCTTTGTATTTTTATCTTGGTGTATGATTTGGGCTTTGCATCTCTTCATAATTGTATTGTTATGGGGTTTTGAATTATATTAAAAATGTATTTGTATTCAAAATCATTTTTCCCCCTCAAAAGTTGCCATATAGACTAAAAAAATTAATTCCAAACTAAAAGGACAAACTCAAATTCAAATCAAAACCAGGCTAAGTTGAGCCTAAACTAAAATCAAGTTGAATTAAATTGACTTGAACTTGAACTGAAGTCTAGCAGACGCAGACTCCATAGAGATCCAACTCAAGGTCAAACTTGACTCAAACTAAATGAAATTAAACACAAACCTGAATTATATTAGTCCTAATAAAACTAGTTAGGACTAAACTGAGTTCCACTGGGAGCATTGAAACTTTAGTAATATTCCAAAGCTATGAACAATGGGTGATGTCACCACCTTGACCTAAACCTGATTAGTTCAAATAGAACTAACTAAGGTCAAACTAAGTCTCGTTGGGTATTACTACAAAAGCCTTTAGTAACACTTCAAAGCTATATCCAACTCAATAAGCCGTTGGTGATGATATCAAACCAAAGATGTTAGTTGTCAATATGCTCAAAGTTGTTGGTCATACTTCAAGCTAATCAAACCTATAAACCCTTGACAATGTATCTTCGAAGCTAAGCCAACCCAAAAGCATTGGCAATGCTTCTCAAATCAAACTAAGGTAAACTTGAACTTGTTTAGTTAGTCAGTTGTAACACTTTAATCAAACAAATTCAGCCGACAATACCCTCCAAGTTGTCAACTACACTTCAAATCTATATCCAACCTCCTAAGCCATTTGTGATGCTATGGAGTCAATGCAGTCAACCAATAATACACACAAAGCCAATGGTTACACTTCAAAGCTAGTCAACCCTATAAACAATTGATGAGGTACTCTTCAAGCTATTCAACTCACAAGTAGTTGATAATGCATCCTTCAAATAAGACAACCCCAAAAGTAGTTGATGATGCACCCTTCAAACTATTCAATCCTAAAAGAAGTTGATGACGCATCCTTCAAACTAGTTAATCCCAAAAGTAGTTGATAATATACCATCAAGTCAGTCAATCTCACAAGCAATTGATGATACATCTTTCAAGCTAGTCAACCCTACAAGCAATTGGCGATGTACCTTTCAAGCTAGTCAACTCCAGAAGTAGTTGATGAAATATCTTTCAAGCTAGTCAACCCTAGAAGCAATTGATGACACACCTTTCAAGCTAGTCTACCCTAGAAGTAGTTGACAACATGCCCCTCAAGCTAGTCAACCCCAAAACCAGTTGATAATGCACCACTTGAGTTAGTTATCCCCAAAAGTAGTTGATAATGTAATTTTCAAAGCTATATCCAATCCATAAGTTGTTGGTGATGCTACCAAACCAAAATGAGTTATTGCTTATACCTTATCATCTATGAAAATACTTCAAATAATGAAGTTATTGATTACGTCTTATTGGTTATGAAAATACTTTAAGGTCAACGAAGATTCTACTAATGCCTTATTGGTTAACGAAAAATACTCTGACCCAAACGAAGTTATTGCCAATACTTTATTAGCTAACAAAAATACTCTGACCCAAATGAAGTTATTGTCAAAACTCAATGTTATTGGAAATACTTTGAACTTCTCTAATTCCCTTTTATGTCCCATCAGACGATGTCATCAACACCTTCTAAAGACCAAGGCGATCTAAGTCAAATGTCATATGGTCTAGTGTAGGGAGAGTAAGACAACAACACATATTAAAACTTCTTTTTCACTCTTTCTTTTTTCTATATTTCTTTTATATTTTATATAATTCTATGATAAAATTCATTATAAAGTGAGGATATATCCTTATTTAAGTCATGTATCCTTTCTTAAAATCAATCAAATACTTTCTTTCTTTTTTTTTGTGTCTGTATTTTATTAGCTAAGTTTCTTACTTTAGGAGGTTCTTGATAATCATTGGAATAATTAACAATAGCAGCTTGTGCCTGTTGGAAGTTAATATTTCCATAATACTTTATAGCGCACTTCTAATAAATTCTAATATGTGATTCGAGATTACTTCTGGGGTCTTCGTTATCTCAGAGTACTGAAATCAATCTCATAATTTATGACTATCCAATTCAAATAGAACTCATCCAAAACAAATAGATAATATTCTTCATTTAAATTTGAATGAGATCTATGTCAAATCAACTCTATTTTTCCAAATCCTATATAAACCTATTAACATAAAAATAAACAGAGATCAGTAAAAACACGAAAAAAGGATCAGAACCAAAAAACAAAACTAAAATGTGAGAGAAAAGAGAGATAAAACTGCAGCAAGGAAAAGCAAGAAACAGTTAACCAACAAGAGAAGTAAGGATTCTTTTACTTATTTTTAATCTATTTTTTTTTCTTTCCTCGTTTCTTCCTACCCTTTCTTGCTATTACTTCCCTATGAGATCCTTGGCCATCCACTACCATCACCAACCACCCTCCCCACGATGAGAACGACCATCCCCAACCTGCCCACCGGCTCCAACAGCTCCGGTGACCAACCCCTTGCTCGCCACTACACCATCATGCTATTAACATGCATCTCGTGCAGGCTAGATTCTCGTAACCCCACTGTGGTGCATTCGTGTTCCCCAGCCATGGCCAAACTCTAGCATAATCCTTGTTTGTAGTCTTCTCGTTGCTGATAAGCCCAATCTCAGCTCCTTCAATGACTTCCTTCTCTGATCCCATGTCTTCAGTGAGGTCCTCGCCATCACTGCCCATCTCTCCATCTCCAGGAATAAATATAAGGCTGTTCTTCATGTCTCGAGAGATGGGGTACACTCTCACAGGCATTTTGTCCAATGGGTTCTATGCTCTTGCAAGTGCTAGTGCATAGTCCCTGCAGTGTTCAACTTGCCTTTATCCTTTCACCATGCTATTGTAGCCCCTCGCCCGACAGAGCCCTTGCGCACCTCAACTGGCCATTATTCCCGCTCACTAGTGGCCATCACTCGACTCCACCTCCTCCACTGATGAATCACTACCATCTCCTCCATGCCCTACCTCGAAACCCGTCTCCCCCACTACCGGACCTGTCCGCGCACTACCTCCGATGAGCTCTGCCCGACATGCCTTCCCTCCACCCACACTGCCATCCATCCGGCCTCTGCGGCCACCACCTCACACAGCCCACCACATAGCCATCTCATGCCACCATCCAATCGGAGCACGCAGCCACCTTCCATCATCGTCAGATCCCCGCCCAACCCACCCATCCTACTGGGTTCAGTCTGAATTCAAAGAAAGTGGGCATGGCAGCCATTGGTGTGGGTGAATAAGCAGGCAAGGGAGAGAAACGCAGGATGGAAGAGGATGAAGACGAGGAAAGGAAAAAAAAAAATTATAAAAAAAAGTTCTGGGATCCAGCTTTAAGAAAAAAAAGGGAGCTCCCACCACGTTAGGAGAAAGGAGGGGGAGAGAATAGAAGCAAAAAAAAATTATTGGCAAAAAAAAAAAACTTCTCGCCATCATCATTGCGATCACTTGTAATTTTTAGCACATTGATGAAACTCCATCACCATAGTGGTCATTTACGGTTTTTCATATTGATAAATTTCATCAACATCGTGACCACCAACGGCCCCTCTTCTCTTGCGCAATGATGAACCTCTGTGACTAATCTAGGGCCAGCTCCCGGACTTGCCTGAAAGTCAATTCCAGCCTAGGGTTAGTCTACGGGCTTGCTCAAAACTAATTTTGAGCTAAGGTCAGCTTATAAGCATATCAAACGTCTATTTGGACTAATACTAGGTAGCAAGCTTGCCGGATATCTATTTGGACTAGAGCAGTTTGCGAGCTCGCCAAATGTCTATTTGGATTAAGACCAGTTTATGAACTTGTCGAATATTTTTTCGGACTAAATTCAGCTTGTGAGCTCACAAAATATCTAGTTAGACTAAGATTAGTCTGTAAACTCGCTGAATGTCTATTCGAAATAAGACCAACTTGCGAGCTTGTTGAACGTCTAATTGGACTAAGACTAGCTTATGAGCTGATCAAATATCTATTCAGACTAAGGCCAACTTACTAGCTCACTAGATATCTATTCGGACTAAGACCAGCCTATGGGTTCACTCAAATTCATCATAACAGCCCGAAGCCTTTTAAACTAAGTTGATTAAGTTAAATTGGTTAAATCAAAGTGATTCAATCACATTGAACAAATAAAGTTATATCAACTTGAATGAATCATTAGAAGGACTTAAGTTAATCAAATAAATGAACTAAAACCCAAATTAAACTTGACTCAAATCCAAATTAAGTTAACCTAATTCAAATCGATTTAGACCCAACCCCAATTAAGTCCAAATCGAGTTAATTAAGATTAAATTAAATTTGAACTACACTTTGATTAGGTCAAATCAGATTCGAATCAAACCCTAGTTAGGTTAAATCAAGTTTAAACTAAGCCATAATTGGGTCAAACCAAAATTTAAATCAAACCCTAGTTGGGTTGAACCAGCCAGGATCAAACCCTGAGTGGGTTAGATCAAATTCAAAACCAAACTCTAATTGAGTTGAATCAAATCCAAGCAAAACCCAATTGGATTAAATCAAGTATAAACCAAACCCTAATCATGTTAAGTCGAACTCAAATTCAAATCAAAACCAAGTTGAACTTGAAGCAGAACTAGGTTGATCATGAACCAAAACCATGTTGAACTTGAGTCGACTTGAACTTGAACCTAAGTCCACTGAAGTCCAAACCCAAATTCATAAAGGATCCATTAAGAATCCATTAAGGGTCAAATTTAAGATCCATTAGGAACCTATTAAGGGTCAGATCCAAAATCCATTAAAGATCCATTAAGAACCCACTAAAGGTCAGATCCAAAATTTATTAAGATCCATTAAGAGCTCATCAAGGGTCAGATCTAAAATCTATTAAGATCCATTAAGAGCCTATTAAGGGTCAGATCCAAGATCCATTATGGACTTGATGAGAACCTATTAAGCTTTGGATCCAATATCTATTAAGGGTTTAATAAGAACCTGATAAGGGCCCAACAAAATGTCAAACTTGACCCAAATTGAATGAAGCCAAACTTGATCACAATTAGGTTTTGAATATTAAACTAAGCCAAATTAGACTTAAGTCGAAATAAGTATTGACCCAACTAGAGTAAATAATAAGTATTTTACAAATTTTCTTCTAAAAATCAATGATAAGCATGGTGAATTGAATCCTTCATTGCAAATTGAATATTCATTGTCAATGCCAAGAATGATTTTGGGAATGAATATTTCATATAATCCCCCTTGTTTTGCTACAAGGCATCAGTGCGAACTCCAATCACCAAAGATTTTGAGAAAAGAAAACTGGAACATTAAATTTTAAATATTGAATTGAATCAAATCAGATTTGAACCAAAGTTAAGTCTAAACTTCAAATCATGCAAATCAAATTAAGGTAGGCTTAAACTAGCTCAGTCAATCAGCTACAATGCCTTATTCAGACAAAGTTATCACCTATGCCTTATTGACTATAAAAATATTTTAAATCATGAAGTTATCACTACACCTTATTGCTTATGAAAATATTTCAAATTATGAAGTTATTACCTACATCTTATTAGTTATGAAAATACTTCAAACTATGAAGTTATCACCTATGCTTTATTAGCTATGGAACAACTTCAAATCATGAAGTTATTGTCAACACTTTATCAACTATGAAAACACTTTAAATCATGAAGTTATCACTATGCCTTATCGGTTATAGAAACACTTCAAACCATGAAGTTGTCGTCTATACCTTATCAGCAATAAAAACACTTCAAATTATGAAGTTAGCACCTTTGCTTTATTGGCTATAAAAATACTACAAATCATGAAGTTATCATTTATGCCTTATTGGCTATAAAAACACTTCAAATCATAAATTTATTGCCTATGTCTTATCGACTATGGAAATACTTCAAAATCAATGAAGGTATAGCCTATGCCTTATTGTCTATGGAAATATTTCAAACTATAAAATTATTGTCAATGCCTTATTGGCTAATGAAAATATTTCAAACCATCAAACCAAGCCAAGATAGGCTTGAACTCGCTTAGTCGATCAGCTACAATGCCTTGTTCAAACGAAATTATCACCTACACCTTATTAGCTATGAAAATACTTCAAAAAATAAAGTTATCATCTATACCTTATCGGCTATGTAAGCACCTCAAACTATGAAGTTATCATTTACACCTTATTGGCTAAGGAAATACTTCAAACAATGAAGTTATCACCTATACCATATTGGCTATGAAACACTTCAAATAACAAAGTTATCACCTATGTCTTATTGGCTATCAAAATACTTTGAACCATCCAAATTAAACTACAATGCCTTATTCAAATGAAGTTATCATCTACACCATATTCACCATTGAAGCACTTCAAATCTTGAAGTTATCGCCTATGCCTTATTGGCTATGGAAACACTTCAAACCTCTAAGTTATTACCTATCGTTTTTTAGCTATGGAAATACTTCAAACCATGAAGTTATAGCCTATGCCTTTTTAGTCTATGGAAACACAATAAATCTCAAAGTTATCGCTTATACCTTATTGGTTAGAAAAATACTTCAAACCTTAAAGTTATCACCTATACCTTATTGGCTATGAAAGCACTTCAAACCTCGAAGTTATCACCTATGCCTTATTGATTATGGAAACACTTCAAACCTCAAAGTTATCACCTATGCCTTATTGATTATGGAAACACTTCAAACAATAAAGTTATCGCCTATGCCTTATTGGCATGGTAACACTTCAAATCATAAAGTTATCACCAATGCCTTATTGGCTATTGGAAACACTTCAAACTCCTCTCATCCCCTTCCATGTCCCGTTGGACGACATTATTAAACCAAATCATCAACATCCACTAACGACCAAATAAGGATCTACCTGAGCTAGACTCACATGGTCCAGCACACAAGCTCTTCCCATTCCCTTTCATATATCATATTCATGTTTATTAAAATGTAATGTTAGAGTATGCCCTTGCTTAAACCATGTGATCCCTTTCTTAAATCAATCAAGTTATGCTTTCTTCTTTTCTTTTATGTCTTTTTTTTATTAGCTAGATTTCTCACTTTAGGAGATTTTTGATGATTGTCAGGGTAATTAATAATAGAAACTTGCACCAATTAAAAGTCATATTCTCATAATACCTAATTGTGTATTTAAACCATCATGCTTTTGATTTGTTATTTCAAGATTACTCCTCAGGGTCTTTGCTATTATGGATGGTTAATTTTGGTCCCACACTCCTCACTGATAATCCCTATACTTCCTAAATTGGCATTACCTACCCCATTGGCAAAGTCACCTCCACCCAGACCGAAAATTGTTTGTGCCTTGCTAAAGGCCCTCTCCTACGTAACTCTCTAGCTCCATCCTACCATCCCTCTCCCATCTCGTACAATTGTTAGAGCTCGATCTCTGATGTGCTTGCTAAGCCTAACCACCGTTGGCCACCTCTTCCCCTTGCTAGTCGCCACTAAGCACACCATTATCTCATGTTGGTCGTTGATGCCTTCACCAACTCAACCTAATTCATGCTTGACATGAAGGCCCACCATCTCTAGCCTATATCTCACCATCCCCACCCCTATCAGTCCTCCTCCTCGCTTGCCAACTCAACCACCGGTGGCTTCCGCCACCACTTGTGGCTACCGGTTAAGGCCTGACCCACTATGCATTTTTGCCATTCCTTGTGGCTAGATCTAGCCCAAATTCAAGGAAGATGGAGCTTTGGCCTTCATTGTCACTAGATCTAGCCCAAAGGAGGAGCTTTGGCTTATTTATAGTAGAGAAGAAAAAAGAGACAAAATTCATAAAGAAAAAGAATAGGAGTAAAAAAAGAGTTTTGCCTTTTCCAAAAATAAAAGAAAGAAGAGGGTCAGGCCAGCAACAAAAAATACAGGAAAAAAAGTATGTTGCTAAAATAGAGAAAATTTGGCCTTGATTTATGTGCCTAAGTCGAAAGGTCTAAGAACAATCTATGGACTCACCCAAAAGCCAATTTTTAACTCATCTATAGCCCTCAGGCTGGTCTAAAAATCAAACAGTATAGAACTATCCTGTGGGCTGGCCAGAAGATCAATTTTGAACTAAGGTTAGTTTACGGGCTCGATAAATATCTATTCAGACTAAAGCCAACTTATGAACTCACTAAACATATATTAGGACTAGGACCAACCTACAGGCTCGCTGAATGACTTTTTGAGCTAAGCCTAGCCTGCAAGCTCACCAAATGTCTATTCAGACTCTAACCTGTAGGCTCGCCAAATGTCATTTTGGACTATAGGCCAGCCTACGAGATCGTCGAATATCTATTTATTAGTCTATGGGCTCACTGAATGTCTATTCAAACTAAGGCTAGTTTGCGAGCTCGTTGAACATGTATTCAGACTAAGACTTGCCCATAGGCTTGTCAAAATTTCTAAATTGACTCAAGACTAGCTTGCAAGCTCACTAAAAGTCTTAATCAACTCAAGGCCAACCTGCAGGGTTGTCAAAAGTCTAAATTGAGTCTTACGTACCCTACTGGCTCAATGAAAGTCTAATATGATTCACGGTAGGCTCGCAAACTCACTCAAAATTATTATGATAGCCCAAGGGCTTACTAACCAAATTAATTAAATTAATTGATCTAAATACACTGAAATTAAGCCAATTCAGCTAAATCAAATTAAATAAATTGTTTAAATCAGTTTTATTTGAACAAATCACCAAATGGACCTAAATTGATCAAATAGATAGACTAAAACTCAAATTGAGTTGGAATCAAAGTCAAATTGAGTTAATCTAAATCAAATCAGTTCAAACCCAACCCCAATTAGGTTCAAATTAGGTCAATCCTAAATCAAATTATATTTGAACTAAACTCTAGTTAGGTCAAACCAAATTCAAATCAAATCCTAATTAGGTCAAACCAAGCTTGAACCAAATCCTAATTGGGTTAAATTAGGTTCAAATTGAATCCTAATTGACTCAAAATAAGTTTGAACCCAAATCATGTCAAGCTGAACTTGAATTCAAACCAAAAGTAGGTCAAATTTGAACCAGAACTATGTTGGACCAATCCAACTTGAACTTGGACTCAAGTCCACTAAGGCTCGAATCCAAACCCAATAAAGGGTTATCGTGGGTCGAACCAAAACGCATTAATGTGATGCATTAGGATCCAATAAGAACTCATTAAGGGTTAGATTCCAATAAGAGCCCCTTGTGGGTTGGGTCGAAGATCTATTAGGGATCCATCAAGAACCTATAAAGGCAAGATCCAAGATACACTAATAATCCAGGAAGAACCCATTAAGGGTTGGATCCAAGATTTATTAAACGATCCAATAAGAAACCAATAAGGATTAGATCCAAAATTTGCTAAGGATCCAGTTCTAGGCTCAATAGTAATTCAATACAAGGTTAAACCCAACTCGAATTGAATCAAATCAAACTTGATCCTAATCAAGTTCTGAACATTAAATTAGACTAAATCAGACTTGTGTCTAAATCAAGTTTTGAATATCGAATTAAGTTAAATCAAACTTGAGTCTAAATCAAGTTTTGAATATTGAAATAAATCAAATTAGACTTGAATCAAAATCAAGTTTTCAACATTAAACTAAATCAAATCAGATTTAGATCGAACTAAAATTTCAAATATCAAATTGAATCAAATCAAACTTGATTGAAATCAAGTTGTGAACATTAAACTGAATCAAAGAAAATTTGATCCAAATCAAGTTTTGAATAATGAATTAAATCAAATCAAACCTGATTCTAAGTCAACTTTTGAATATTGAACTAAATCAAATCAGGCTTAAATCAAAGTCTATGTATAAATTTCAAATCAGACCAAATTGAATTCAAACCAGAATGAAGGCAAAGTTAGTCAATAATAATCTCAAGCCATTGATAATACCTCAAATCAATCGACAACAAGCCAAGAATGGCTATCAATTGCCAAATCGAAGATAATTAGCACAAGTCAAGACCACTAATTATTCTTTCAAATCAAACCAAAAAAAGACAGGCTTGAACTCACTTAGCCAATTAGCCAAACATTTTATTTGATCGAAGTTAACCAATAATGAAGCCATTAGCCACACTTCGAAGTCAATCCACACCAAGAAACTGTTGATGACACACCCTTCAAGCTAGTCAACCCCAAAATTTGTTGATAATGCACCTTTCAAGTTAGTCAACTTTAGAAGCTATTGATGATGCACCTTTAAGCTAAGACAATACAAGCTCAAAAGTCGTTAGTGTTGCTACAAATGCAATTGACAATATGCCAATGAGGCCATCAATCATCAAATTAGAAATGGCCAGCATAAGTTAAGGCCACTAACCATTTCAAACTGAACTAAAGGCAGGCTTAAACTCACATATTTAGTTAGCTAGATGCCTTGTTCAAAAGAAGTCAACTGACAATACATATAAAGCCATCAGTCATACTTCAAGCTCAAACAACACAAGCTTAAAGCCGTTGATGACACTTTAAGTCTAATCAACTACAGGCCATGAATGGTTATCGATTATTGAATCAATAATGATCAGTATAAGGTAAAGCCACTAATCACTCTTAAATCAAAGATCAAAAGAAGTCAATTGACAATGAGCAGAAAGCCATCATTCATAATTCAGATCTTATTAGGGGTTAATATATACAAGGTAAGGTAGTTAGTCACACCCTGAAACCAAGCAAAGTTATCAACATCTGCCAAGGATCAAACCAAGCATCTATTTAAGTCAGACTTCACATGATCAAGTGCACAGGAGCGAGGCAGTGGGTCACACTCCAAGCATTTCCCACTTCTTTTCTTATTTCATATTATTTTATAATTATGAATTTAAATTCAATAAATTGTAAAGTGTGGGTATGCCCTTACTATAGTCATGTATGTTTTCTCATATTAATCAAATCATACTTTCTTCCTTTTGTTTGTGTCTCTATTTTATTAGTTAGGTTTCTCATTTTAGGAGATTTTTGATAATTGTCAAGATAATTAGCAACAGAGGCTTAAGTCAGTTGAAAGACATGTTCCTACAATACCTGATTGCATATTCAAATTGCTCTCAATTTTTATTTGTTATTTTGAGATTGCTCCTTAGATTCTTTCACTATCCTGGGTAGTTAGTTTTGGCCCCACAAAGGTTTGTTAAAGGCTTTTCTTACATAACAGCCCCTTTGACTAGCTTGACTAGAAAAGAAACTCATTTGAATGGTCTAAAGAATGCAAAGAGAGTTTCCAAGAGTTGCAATGATCCTTATTTTGCCTAGTTGTGGTAAAGGGTACACAATTTATTGTGATGCTTCCAAGAAGGGCCTGGGCTATATGCTAATGCAAGATGGAAAAATTGTTGCTTATGTATCTTGACAGCTAAAGCCACATGAAAGAAATTACCCTACCCATGACTTAAAACTTGCAGTAGTGGTCTTTGCCCATATTATCTACATGGGGAATCATATGAGATCTTCACTAACTATAAAAGTCTGAACTATAACTTCACCCAAAAGGAGCTAAACATGACGTGAAGAGGATGGTTGGAGTTGCTCAAGGATTATGACTTGACTATCAACTATCATCCTGGGAAGGTCAACGTGGTGGTAGATGCTTTAAGCAAGAAGAATTCAAGTTTTTTGGCCATAATCCTTACATCTAAAAGAGCCATTTTAGATGATTTGAGAAGATGTGAGATTGAGGTCTAGGTTCATGAGCCCAAGCCTTGTCTGCTAGCTTGTAGGTTCACCCCAATATTTTTGACATAATTAAAGTAGCTCAAGCAGATGACCCTTAATTTTAGAAGATTAAGCTAGAAATAGAATTTTGCTAGACTAGAGTTCTGAATGCACAAGGATGGCTCATTGAGGTTTAGTGATTGGGTTTGTATTCCAAATAGACCTAAGTTGAAAAGGGAAATCCTTGAGGAAGCTCACACTTCAAGCTACACAGTATATTCAAGAAGTACCAAGATGTATAGGGATTTGAAAGGTATCTTCTAGTGGAATAATAAAAAGAGGAAAATTACGTAGTTCATGGCTCGATTTTGACTTGTCAGCAAGTAAAGTCTAAACTTCAAAGACTAGTAGGGCTATTGCAACCATTGTGTATTCCTGAATGGAAATGAGAATATATTTCCATGGACTTTGTATCAAGACTATCTAAAACCCAAAAGGGCTTTGATGCTATTTGGTTCATTGTGGATAGATTGATTAAGTCAACTCACTTCTTGGCTATCAAGATATGAATGACCTTGGACAGATTGGTGAAGCTTGACATTGAGCATATTGTCAGATTGCATGGTGTGCTAGTGTCCATTGTGTCAAATAGGGATTCTTATTTCATTAATTATTTTTGGAGAAGCTTACACAAGGCTTTGGGGACAACTTTAAGTTTTAGTATTGCTTTTTATCCCCAAACAGATGGATAATCTGAGATGACCAATCAAGTCTTGAAAGATATGTTGAGAGCATGTGTTTTTTATAAGAGTGGCTTATGGGATAGACACTTGCCATTAGTGGAATTTTCCTACAGCAATAATTTCCAGGCTAGCATCCAAACAACTCCTTGTGAGGCACTTTATTGGAGAAAATGTAGGTCACCAATATGCTAGGTTGATATAGGTGAAAGGAAGCTATTGGGTATTGAGTTCAACATATTTTATTGATCAAGAAATATCTCTAGGCAGCTCAAAGTAGATAGAAGAGTTATGCATACAACCCCCACAAAGAACTGGAATTCTAGTTTGGTGATCATGTTTTTCTTAAAATTTCACCTATTAAAGATGTGATATGGTTTGGTGTTTGTAGCAAGCTTAGCCCCCAATTTATTGGGCCTTTTTAGATCCTTGAAAGGGGCATACCACCTTGCTCTTTGTTACTTCAAATGGAATCTCCACCCGCCTCAATTGAGTTCATGGTCATAGAGATTTCCTAGATCGACATGCATGGCTACAACCTCAGTTCAAAGAAGCATGATGGGAGCCTCTAGCTATGCATAGACCCTCCAGCACTTGAAAGAGTTCATAATGCATACCATGTGTCTTTACACTCCACACTAGGGCCATGTAATAGATTTTGCACCTCTATAGCTTGAAAAAGTTGTTGTTCAAAGTGTGTCTGAGCCAAGATTCGAACTCAAGAACCTATGGTTGTTGAATAGAGGTGAAGACCAACCACAACAAACAAATTTACTTAATGAAAAAGAAAAACAAAAACAAAAAAGACAAAGAAGAGGACAAATAGCTCAACAAGGGCCTAATATTAAATAGAACAACTCAAGGGGGTTTTCGCAAATTTTCTAAAATATCAAACCACCTATCCTCTTCTCCCTACATTCAGTTCTTCTTATTTCTTCCCATGAAAAGGAGAAAGGGCAGCAAAGCTAAAGAGAAAGGGGACTGTAGCAGCTAGGGTTTGAGATGGCAAAATTTGACAAAGGTGCGAATTTTGGTTGCTTATCTTCTCCCATTTCTCCTCCATGTTTTCTATAGGCCAGCAAGAGTTCCTTTCCCTGCTTTCTTCTTTTCTTCTGGGGCAAATAGGAGCAAGAAGCAGATGATTTGGGCCTGCTCTCTTTTCTTTGCTGAAATCCGAATCCTTTTCTTCTTTCTGAACAAGAGCAAGATTTAGAAGTTGCAGCTCAAGTATTTCCCTTTCTTTGTGATCAAGGATAGGAGCTGAATCCTCTCTCTCTCTCTCCTTTCTTCCACTAATCAAGACCTCTAGACCTAACCGATGATTGACAGTTTTGCATGATTTTCTAAAAAACCTTTTACATCCTTAGAGCTTGCAATGTATTGTATTCTATCCCAACATGCATAAATATTTCTACCTCACTTCTTTCGACACTCCAATAGAATTGGCTAGTGCTCAACTCTTTGCTTGACACAAATCTTGACAAACTTTACAACTTCAAGCTTACTACCCCTCATAGGAATAGTGATATTTTGGTGGTTCTTGTCAAGCTAAATTTGACAAAAATTCAACTAGGATTGAACCATGGATGCCACTAGACTATAGCTTAAATATGAAATTTAGTTGGATTTGAATTGTAATTGATTTTGACCAAAATTTTAGCTTGATTCATACCTAAATTATTGTAGAATTTGGGCTCAAATTGAATTCAACCAAAGTAGGCCGAGTGAGCCCAAAATTTGGCCAAAATTGGGATCAAAACTCATTAAAAATCTGGCCCAAAATGAGAAAAATTAAAATATTTATAAATAGGTCCCTAAATCAAATAAAACTTTTATACATAGGTGTTTGGTCAGATTTTCTCTTACAAATATATCCTTTGTCAGATTTTTTCTTACAAATAGGCCCTTAAATTGAAAATTCTTACAAAAAGTCTTTAAAAGTCTTTAAATTATAAATTGATCCTCACATAATCTAGAGTTTGCAAAACATCTCTCAAAGGTGGATCATTAAAAATTGGTCCTTACAAACTTTAGGTTTTACAAAAATACCGTTTAAACATTTATATTTATAAATCAATCCTTGAAATTTTTTATTTTTTAAAAATATTGCTTGTAATTTGATAATTTTCAAATAAGAATAAATTACAAGTTTCAAATTATCTTATCCAAGACATCATTATATCCTTATCTAAATACAAATAGATGATACAAATCTTCATCGATATTCAAATAGATACTCATCCAAATAAAATAGAATAAGATCTATCACAAATTTGAACAAAAGATCATCATCCATATCCACAATTTAAAAGTTTAAATGGAGTTTGATCCAACCCACTTGTTGCCTATAAAAATCATAAGAGTCTTGCAAAAGAAAAAGAAAAGGCGGAGAGATCAAAAAGACATGATGAACAAGCAAAGTGAATTAAAGATCATATTGGAAGTTGCACCAAAAGGAAAAACAATTAAACTTATCTACATTTTCTTTTGGTTTCCTTTGAAGTTTGCTGCTCTTCTCCTTTCCCTATTGCCAATGTTTGTTATCCATTGTCAAGCTCCGACACATAATCGTCTCTACCCCTTGTATTACCTACTACCCAAGTTCAAGCAACCAAACCTCCAAGTTGAGACCTTATTGCCTTCTATCTCTTGCCATTCACTGACATCCAGGACCACCGCCTAGCCATCCTCTGTATCCCAAGACACCTGCTCACTAAAGCCATACCGCCAATAGGTGGTCTCTCCTTGCTTGATTATTGCTGGGCCATCTTCCAGGTGACTACCACCACCTACATAATGCTGCAAGCCACCCCATTCCACTATGGTGCTACTCGTCAACCATCTCCACCTCTGGGAGCCTCATCCCTCATTGCTGCTCGCCACCTAGTCTGCCCTATTGTCAGGCTACATTAGCTAGACTATGGCTTGGTCATGTTTGAGTATCTAGACCCCAAGTTTTGGATACCCAAACCCTAAGGACTAGACTTCCAAACCAAAAGGTTTGGTTGTCTGGTTTTCGTTGTAACAACCACTCCATGCAGCTCTAGCTCTTCCATCATGCCCTTCTTCTCTATTGTGCCTAGGCAATCTCTTGTCAATATTGCCACACCAAGGGAGGGCCAAATCCGGCTGGGGTTGGCCGGGGTTGGCCAGACCCACCATAAAATTGTAAAGAAGAGGGGAGGGGTCTTGGTTGAAGAAGAAAGAGAGAAAAGGAGTGGTAAAGAATAGGGGAGAAGAAAGAAAAATACCAAAAAAAAAGTTATTGCTAATTGAAGAGCGGATGACAAAAAAAGGAGGGAAAAGAAAAAAGGAAAAGAAAGAAAAAAAGAAAAAAAAAGAAAAACAAAAAGAGAAAGAGAGTGGGAAGAGGAGGTTAGAAACATAAAAAGACAAGCAAAGAAGAAGATGACAAAATCAAGTTGTAGACAACAAAAGTGAATGTCATTTAGCTTTCTTTTATTTGTGGATTCTTTCTTTCTGCCTCCTTTTGTCTTGTTTGATCTTTGCGACGTCTTGTCGGTAGCTAAATCTACCTTGCTCCCTCTATATGACACCACTGTCTCCTTGAACATATGCAACTAGTCGATTGAGTTCAGATGACCAGACCCAAGGTTTGGTCACTCGAATCATAGTTTGTTGTCACATCTACATCGGCCTCCCCACCACCTCATCTTTATCACTTTCAATATGGTAAAATCAAGTTTATCACCTCTAATTTAGTGAAATCAAGCTCATTACCTCCAAGGTGGTAAAATCAAACTTACCTCCAAAAAGGTAAAATCAAATGCCTCATTTATGAGGATTACAAAGTCAAATGTGCTATCTCTAATATAGAAAAATCAAAGTAGCAACTTTGAAAACTAGCCAAGTAAAGTTCATTTTGCATGGCGATCAAGCCCACATTTAAATAGCAAACTAAGTCTATTTTGAGAAGCAATCAAGCTCACATTTACATGGAAAGTCAAATCCACCTATTATGGCAAATCAAATCTACTTTTACATAGTAAATTAAGTCTACTTTCATATGACAAATCAAATCTAGTTTTACATAGTAAACCAAGTCCAATTTTATGTGGCAAATTGAAGTCCATTTTGTATGGCGATCAAGCTTGCATTTAAATGATAATGTAACCCACTTTCACATGACAAATTGAAGTCCATCTTGTGTGGTGATCAAGCCTATATTTACATGGTAAATTAAATTTATTTTTATGTGGCAAATTAAAGTCCATCTTGTGTGGCGATCAAGCCTATATTTACTAGCAAATTAAGTCCACTTTCACATGGCAAATTAAGCCTACTTTCACATGACAAATTAATATTCATGTTATGTGGCGATCAAGCTTGCTTTCACATGGTCAATTAAATTTACTTTCACATGATCAATTAAAGTCTATCTTGCATGGCGATCAAACCCATATTTGAGCGGCAAATTCAGTCCACTTTCACCTAGCAAATCAATTCCATGTTACATGGCGATCAAGTATGTATTTACATGACAAATTAAGTCTACTTTCACATAACAAGTTAATTCCATGTTACGTGGTGATCAAACTCGTATTCACATAGTAAATTAAATATATTTTCACATGGCAAAGTCAAGTCCATCTTGCATGATGATCAAGACCACATTTACATGGTAAATTAAATCTATTTTTACATGGCAAATTAAAGTCCATCTTGCATGGTAACTCAAGCCTACTCCATGCGGTGAACTAAGTCCACTCTCACATGGTAAAATAAATCCATTATCCCATGGCAAGTCAAGTCCACTTTGATGGTAATTCATACCCATATAGTCAATTCCTAGAAACTGACATAGGGGCAAATACATAAAAATTGTTCCCACCCTCTTGTCTCACCATAACTCAAAAAAAGGATGCGAAAGGGGTAATTATTTAAGGTGATTTTTACCACAATCAAATTTAATTGAAATATAATTAAAATTGAAAGTTGTATAATACTAAATTATGGTTCAATTGTGGATTTCAGTTAGACTTAAATTGTATCGAAGTTTGACCAAAAATTGAGCTCAATTTAGACCTGAATTCTAAAAAAATTTGGGTTTAAACTAAAGTGGGCTAAGTGAGCTGGATATTTGAACCAAAATTGGGCCCAAAACTCATTTAAAAATTGGGCTAAAATGATAAAATGTAAAAATTTTATTAATAAGTTCTTGAACTGATTAAATCTTCAAATGATCTTTGACAAGATTTTTCTCACAAATAGGTTGAGAATTTAGTGAAAAAGTCTAATAAAATCCTAAAATTATAAATCAGTTTGCCAAAATCTAGGGATTTCAAAAGATTAGCTTTACAAAATTTAGGATTTACAAATAAATCCCTTTAAAAATATTTTTTGTAAATAAACCCCTAAAATATTTTTTTTATGTATGAATAAGTCCAAATTTTATTCAAAAAGGACCCTGGGAGTTTCAAAATTTTATCAATAAGCTTTTTCTACGAAAAGTCCCCTAAAATTTATAAAAATATAATTTCATCCAAATTTTTTTAAAAAATTTGCAAATAACCCCCTATTTATGTGATATCATAAATTGATATAAATTTCAAATTTCATTCAAGAATTCTATCCACATATCAAACATTCAAAATAAAATAAAAAGTTAATCCATACATATCTAATCTACAAAGTTCCAAATTTTCAATGAAGATAGACTTCATCCCATCATCTATTCAAAATTCAAAAGACAAAGATTGGTCTGATTTTCTTATCTTCTCAACCATTATAAAAGAGTTTGTAGTCCTGCACAAAGAGTGGAGAGGGGATCAAATCCTAGGGATTAAGTGGAACACAAATGAGGGAGCAAGGAAAGAAAATAATGAGGAATCTAAGTCAGGTAAGGTTTAGAACTTATCTCCTTAGCCCTTTTCCCCTCATGTATGCCTTTGGTTTCTTTCTTGTTCCCTTCCATCTCCTGCAAACACGTCTTGGATTGGCCTCCCCTGAGCATCTTCTCTGCATCATGCTTGCCGAGGTTCATGTCACTTTTCGTGAGCTACTACCCTTGTTAGAGCCTTCTCACTGCCATTTCGCTTCCTTGCCACTTGTGGGGGACTCCTTAAACCCACCAAAAGTACATCATCGGAGAAGAAGCCATATCCACTACCATGGCCACCTCGGTAATCTCTCGAGCCTCTCTTGCCATTGGAGTCCATCATCGCCTCCTACGTCCAACCCAAGCTCTACTTTTGTGCAACTGCCATTGTCCCTAACCTAATCCAACATTTCAAGTCTTGTCGCCATCTACCAAAACCCTACCCTACCACTGTGCTTATTATCGAACTACACCCTAGCCACCTTAAAACCCATCTCCACCCTTACCGGACTTCTCTACGTGCTACCTCTAATATGCTCTATCTGGTCTCTGCCTCCAATAGCATGTGCAATTGTGATTGGCCCCAGCTTCGCCAGCCTTCACCTTTGCACCCCGAACATCGACCTACATAGCCTTGCATGGCTCATCCCACTAGAAAGGAGGAGAACGAGCTGGATCCAGCCATCTCTAGCTAAATCTAGTTGAGAGAAGAAGGAGGCAAAGGGCCTAAGCCCTCCCCCTTGTCATCCACCATTGGAGAATAGCCAAATCTAGCCAAAGGCCAAAGGAACCAGACCTCCACCCAATGGGGTCTCAAGTAAGAAAAAGAAGACTAGCTCAATTTTAAGGAGATAAGAGAGAAGAAAAATAATAAAATAAAAAAGTTGTGGCTAGAAAAAAAGAAAATAAAATTTTGGCCATAAAAAAAGGGAGAAAAGTTGATATGCTAAAAAATAATAATAAAATAAAAGAATTCATAAAAGAAGGCATTAGGGGTGAATTAGAGGAGAATATTCAAAGGAATGAGGAACTAGTTCACTCCATGCTCGTGGCCACTTGTGGCTTTGTCTGTCTCCGCCACGTCCATGCCTGCACAGTTGTCTCCTTTATGCTTGAGGCCACCCATGACGTTGTTCATTCGCAATCCCACCTTGGAGCCCACAAAAACTAGGCCAGCCAACTACAAGCTAGCCCTTGGGCCTATTACAACTATTGGCTAGCCTTCGGGCCTATCAAATCAGGCTAGCCTTCGAGCCTATCAAACTCAAGTCAGCCTTCAAGCCCGCCACATCTATAAGCCAACATTTGGGCCCATGGAAACTACAGGTTAGCCATTGGGCTCGCTAAAATCAAGCTAGCTTTTAGGCCCACCAACTTTAGGGTAGCCTTCAAGCCTGTTAAAACTATAGACCAATCTTCGGATCTGCTGAAACTATAGGTCAGCCTTTGGGCCCACTAAAATTAGGCCAGCCTTTGAATCGGCCAACTCTAGGCTAGCCTTTGGGCCTACCAAAAGTAGGTCAAGCCTTCGAGCTTACCATCTCTAGGTCAGCTATTGGGCCTACCAAAACTATAGGTCAACTTTTGGGTTCATCAAAACCAAGCCAGTCTTTAGGTCCAAAACTAGTCTAGTCTTTGGGCCTACCAAACTTAGGTCAGCCCTTGGATCCACTCAGCTCAAGCCAATCATCGAGCCCGCTATATTTATAGGCCAGCCTTCGGACCTGCCAAATCCAAGCTAGCCTTCGAGCCCATCAATTCCTTATCAGTCTTCGAGCTTGCTACATCAATAAGCCAACCATCGGGCCCCCAACTCCAAGATAGCCTTCGGGCCTACAAAACTCAGGTTAGCCTTCAGGTTTGCTACATCTATAGGTCGATGTTCAGGCCACTAGAAATAGGCCAATCTTCTGGCCCACCAACTCTAGGCCAACATTTAGGCTTGTCAAAACTATAGGCAAGCCTTCAGGCTCGTTGTAACCATATGCCAATCTTTGGGTCAGCCAAAACTATAGGCCAAACTTTAGGCCCGTTAAATTAAGCTAGCCCTTGGGTTTACACTCCTACACTAGCTTTCAAGGTCACTTATCTTAGCCAGCTCTTGGCCTTGCACATCTAAACTCGTCGGCTAACTCAAAGTTATCATGACAGCCTAAGGGCTCTCGAATCAAATTGATTGATATAGTGCAATTTAACCAAATTGAACTTAGTTAGAATGAATAAGCAAGACTAAATTAACTCAGATGGATCACCAATTGGATCTAAAATTAATCAAATTAAATTAGACCTAAAATCTAAATTAAATTAATATAAACTAAATCAGTTTAGGTCCAACCCCAAATGGGTCGAATTGAGTTAGTCCAAGAGCAAATTAGGTTCAAATCGAACACTAATTGGGTTAAATCAAGTTCAAACTAAAGGCTAATTAGGTCAAATCAAATTCAAGGCTAAATCAAAACTAGGATGAGCCTGAATCAAAACCAAGTTGAACCTAAATCGACTTGAACTTGAACCTATGCCCAGTAAGGTTCGAACTCAAATCTAATAAGGGTCCAATATGTGTCAAACTCAAAACCATTAATGGGTTGAGCCTGGATTTGCTATTAGCAAATTAAGGGTCAAATCTGAAATCCATTAAAAATCTATTAAGAACTCGCTAAGGGTCACATCCAAAATCCATTAAAGATCCATTAAGAACCCATTAAGGGTCGGGTTCAAAATCCATTAAAGATCCATTAAGATCTCATCAAGGATCGATACAAGATGCATTAAAGACTATAAAGAACCTATCAAGGTTTGGATCCAATATCCATTAAGGATCCAATAAGAATCTGATATGAGCCTAACACAATGTCGAACCTGATCTGAATTAAAATCGAAATCGAGTTCTGAATATTGAAATGAATCAAATTAGATTTAAAACCAAAGTGAGTTTGAAATTTAGACCAAACTGAACTAAGGTAGGCTCAAACTCACTTAGTCAGTTAATCATAACACCTTGTTCAAATGAAGTTAACCAACAATAAGCTTACAGCGGTTGGCCATACTTCAAAGCTAGTCAACCCTAAAAGCCATTGATGACACACCTTTTGAGCTAAGCCAACCCAAAAGCATTAGCAATGCTCCAAATTTACTCAACAACATGCCTAAGAGGTCATTGATTATCAAATTAAACCAAATTAAGGTAGCCCTAAACTCACCTAATCAGTTAGCCAAATGCCTTGTTCAAATAAAATCATCGTCTACACCTTATTGACTATGGAAATACTTCAAATAATGAAGTTATCACCTACGCCTTATTGTCTATAGAAATATTTCAAATAACGAAGTTATCACCTATGCTTCATTGGCTATGGAAACACTTCACAAATCAAACTAAACTAAGGTAAGCTTGAACTTGTTTAGTCAGTTAGTCATAATTCCTTGTTCAAATAAAGGTATTACCAATGACTTATTATTTATGAAATTATTTCAAATAACAAAATTACTGCTTGCATGTTATCGGCTATAGAAACACTTCAAATTATGAAGTTATCGCCTATACTTTATTGGCCAAGAAAACACTTCACAAGTCAAATAGAACTATAGTAGGTCATCAGTTAGCCACAATGACTTATTCAAATGAAGTTATCGCCTATGTCTTATCAGTTATGGAAACACTTCAAATAATAAAGTTATCACCTATGCTTTATTTTCTATGGAAATACTTCACAAATTAAACTAAACTAAGATAAGCTTGAACTCGCTTAGTCTGTCAACCACAATGCCGTATTCAAGTAAAGTTATCACCTATGCCTTTTCATCCATGAAAATACTTTAAATAATGAAGTTATTACTTATGTCTTATCATCTATGAAAATACTTCATAGCACAAAGTTATCACCTATATCTTATCAACTACAAAAATACTTCAAGGTTCCTCGTTGCTATTCCAGGCTGGCTGCATCATCATCCCATGCTAAGGAAGCAACTCAGAGATGCCACCATCCTCTTCACACTGCTACGCAAGCCCCACCATAGTAGGCTTCACTAAGACATGCTCCTCTGCTCAGTTACCTTTTCCCTTGTCACACATTAACAAATTGAGGCTAGATCTGACTAGATTCAGCCAAATATAGTTGAGATGGACTATCGAGCCATCATGGCCTGATGAATTTTTGAAGAAAATGGGCACGGGGCTGAGGAAGAAGGAAAGAAATAGAGAAAATAAAAATAAAAATAGTTGTTGTGCAAAAAGAAGGAAAATTTGGCCTCGAAAAAAGAAGAGGGAGAGAAGTTGAGCTACTAAAAAAATAATAAAATGACAAAATTTAGAGAAGGGCAAAAGAAAGGCATTAATCAGGGGAGAAGATTTAGAGGAAGGAGGAGCTGGTTCGCTCCATGCTCCCGGCCTATAGCGGCTTCACTTGTCTCCTTCATGTCCATGCCTATGCGATCGTTATCTCCATACTTGCAGCAACTATGGCTTTGTACATTCACAAGATAGCCTTGGGGCCCACTGAAACTAGGCTAACCTTAGGGCCTACTAAAACTAGGCCAGCCTTTGGACCCATTAAAACTATAGGCCAACCTTTGAGCCCATTGTATCTATAGGCCAGTCTTCAAGCCCGCTACACCTATAGGCCAGCCTTCAAGCCTGCTAAACACAGGCTAGCCTTCAGGTCCACTAAACTCAGGCCAACCTTTGGGCTCACTAAAACTATATGCTAGCCTTCGGGCCCGCCAAAATCGGTTCAACATTCAAACTTGCCCAAAGCAGGCTGACTTTTGGGCCCGCCAACTCTAGCCCAATAGTCAGGCCCATCAAAACTCTTGGCCAGCCTTCAAGCCTGCCGCACCTATAGGCCATCTTTCAGGCCTGCCAAACACAAGCCTGCCTTCGAATTTGCTGAACTCGAGCTAATCTCCAGGCTCACTGAAACTATAACCTAGCCTTCAGGCCCACCAAAATCAAGCCAACTTTTGGACTTGCCCAAAGTAGGCTAATTTAGACGTTGAGCCCATTGAAACTCTAGGCTAGCTTTTGGGCCTACCAAAACCATAGGCCAATCTTTTGACCTGCCAAAACTATAGACTAGCCTTCAAGTCTACCAAATTAAGCCAACCCTTAGGTTTGCACTTTTATGCTAGCTTTCAAGCTCACTTATCTCAACCAGCTCTCAGGCTCGCACAACTAAGGCTAACTTGCCGGCTCACCTAAACTTATTATGACAGTTTAAGGGCTCTCATGATTGAAATAAAGCACCTCAATCAAATTAAACTTAATTAGAACAAAGAAGCAAAACTAAATTGACTCAGATGGACCACCAATTCTAATATTAATCAAATTAAACTAAATCCAAGATCCAAATTGAGTTAATACAAGCCAAATTGATTTTGGCCCAACCCCAAATAGGTAATATCGAGTCAATTCGAGAGCAAATCAAGTTCAAATCAAATCCTAATTGGGTTAAATTAAGTTCAAAGTGAAAGCTAATCAAGTCATATTGAATTCAAAGTCAAACTAGAACTAGGCTTATCTTGAAATGAAACCAAATTGAACCTAAATCAACTTGAACTTGAATCTAGGTCCACTAAGAAATGAACCCAACATCCATTAAAGATCCAATAAGAACCCATTAAGGGTCGAATCCAAAATTCATTAAAGATCCATTAAGAACCCATCAAGGGTTAGATCTAAAATTCATTAAAGTTCCATTAAGAACCCATTAAGGATTAGATCCAAAATCTATTAAAGATCTATTATAATCTAATCAAGTGTCGGATCCAAGATCCATTAAAGATCCAATTTGAATCTATCAAGGTTTGGATCCAATATCCAATAAGGATCCAATAAGAATCCAATGAGGGCCCAACACAAGGTTGAAATTGCCCCAAATTGAATCAAATCAAACTCAGATCGAAGTCAATGTTGCTCCAACGAGAGTCGATGTTTAGTATTTGACAAATATTTCTCTAAAACTCAATGCCAAACTTGGTGAATTAAATTTATTATTACAAATTAAATATTCACCATCAATTCCAATAGTGGTTCTAGAAATGGATATTTCACATGGTTCTCCAAGTTATGCTATAAGGCATCAGTGCAAACCCCAACCACCAAAGGTTTTGGGAAGAAGAAACCAAAAGGGTTAATAAATCATAATTTAATCAAGTTCTAAACATTAAATTGAATCAAATCAGACTCAAATTAGAATTGAGTTTTGAATATTAAACTGAATCAAATTAGATTTAAAACCAAACTGAGTCTGGATTTTAGACTAAATCAAACTAAAGTATGCTTAAACTTGCTTAGTCAGTCAGCCATAATACTTTATTCAAAGGAAGTTATTGCCTACACCTTATTGGATATGTAAACACTTCAAATAATAAAATTATCATCTACACCTTATCGGTTATGGAAACACTTCAAATGAAGTTATTTCCTATGTTTTATTGGCTATGAAAATACTTTAAACAACAAAGTTATTACCTACACCTTATCGGCTATCAAAACACTTCAAACAATAAATTATTACCTACGCTTATTGGCTAATAGAAATGCTTCAAACCATGCAAATCAAACTATGGTAGGCTTGAACTTGCTTAATCAGTCAGCCATAATATCTTGTTAAATGAAGTTATTGTCTATGCCTTATTGACCATGGAAACACTTTAAATAATGAAATTATCACCTATGCCTTATTAGCTATGGAAATACTTCAAACAAAGTTATCACTTATACCTTATCAGCTATGAAAACACTTCAAGCAACAAAGTTATCACTTACGCTTTATTAGCTATGGAAACACTTCAAAGAACAAAGTTATTCCCTATGTCTTATCAGCTATGAAAATACTTCAAACAATAAAGTTATCACCTAAACCTTATCAGTTATGGAAATACTTCAAATTATGCAAAGCGAACTAAGGTGTGCTTGAACTCACTTAGCTAGTTAGCCACAATATCTTGTTCAAATAAAGCTATTGCCTATGCCTTATTAGTCATGGAAACACTTCAAAATACTTCAAATCAGAAAGTTATTGCTTGTGTCTTATTGGTTATGGAAATACTTCAAATCACAAAACTGTCAGCTACACCCTATTGGCTATGGAAATACTTCAAATCATGAAGTTATCACCTACATCTTATCGTCTATGGAAATGCTTCAAACCATGAAGTTATCATCTATACATCATTGACTATGGAAACACTTCAAGGTCAACAGAGTTATCACCAATGCCTTACTGGCTAACCAAAACTCCAACCCAAATGAAGTTATCATCGATGCCTCAGTGGCTAATGGATACACTTCAAATCATGTAGTTATTGCTAAAGCTCAAAGTTATTGAAAACACTTCAAGCCAATCCTGACAAGCTATCAGTAATGCCATCCAATGAAGTTATAGCCAAAGCTCAAAGTTATTACAAACACTTCAAACTCCCCTCATTGCCTTCCATGTCCTACAAGATGACACCATTAAACCCAAATCATCAACATCCACCCAACACATGGGAGCAAGATAGCAGCATACATCGAGCTCTTCCTATTTCCTTTCTTATTTTTTTATCATTTATGCATTCAAATTCATTAAAATGTAAAGTGAGGGTATGCCCTTTAAGCCATGTATCCCTTTCTCAAAATCAATCAAATAATGCTTTCTTTTTTTCTTTGTGTCTGTATTTTATTAGATAGGCTTTCTACTTTAGGAGGTTCCTGATAATCGTTAGGGTAATTAACAATAGGGAACTTACACCTATTGGAAGCCATTTTCCCAAAATACCTTACTACACATTCAAACCATCATATTTTTGATTTGTTATTTTGAGGTTACTCCTCAAGGTCTTTCACTATCTCAGGTGATCAATTTCGATCCCACAAGAGTGTTCTTGGATTCATGTGTAGTCGTGAGGTTGGTGGTTTTGGTTTTAGCTTGACTTGCCTTTCAATTTGTTCTAGGATATGGCTTTGGTTCACCATTGCTCCTTGATACATCATGGCCTCCCAAGACCTTCATTCATTTCTCTAATGATCAAACATAAGGCTTGTTTTGAATATTGCCCTTGTGGCTTCCTTGCTCACGCTACCCTCAAGAACTCGAAATGCTACATCTGTAATGGCCTCCCATTTAATATTTTGTTGGTCCTCTTTGCACCTCAAAATTGGTGGACATCTCTTCAAGTGTTGTTCCTATCTATTGATTTCTCAGAACATGGCTTTTCACTGGTGGATGATTCCAACCTCTAGGGTTGCTTATTCATGAGTGTATAAGGAGAGTAAGGCACTTTTCACCTGCTACTGGAGATCTTATTCCTTTTCCTTTATTTTGTTCTAGTTGTGCCTTCTTTGCTTGTCTTAAAAGATTGCACTTTTCCCATCATTGATATCACTAAATAAGTTGACCATCATAGTTTAATTATCTTTGTGATGGTGTGAACTTATGGGATTTCATCTATGAATTCATGACCCTATTTCTCCTCACGAGGGGGGTTCCTGTGTGTTAGGGCTGCCATCCCATGCTCTGAGTAAGAAGGAGCTTTCAAACAGTACTCTGGGGTCACTTTGTGCTAAAATTTAGGGGAAGGTAGGTGTTATTTTTCCATCTCCTTCTCTTTAAGCCTTGCTACCAAGCCAATCTTCTTCTTGGCTGATTCTAGTTTGGTGATGTTATTTGAAGTATGTTTAGATGTCTCCTAGCCCGTAACGTGGTGAGTTCATGGGTTGAGTTGAGCCCCTTGCTATGGGAGTAGGACCATGCCAACCAAGAGGTGTTAAAACTTCAAAGAACACTCCAAGCACTTGCATCGAGCCCTCTAAGAGTAAGGAACATGCAAAATCCTTTTAGGTTTGTACCTAGCAAGAAGAGCTCAGGCTTGTGAGGTGAACATGGCAGAGGACTAGGCCAAGGGGAATGAGAGAGGGCTTTAGAGCAATTCCACTCTGATGACTAGTTTTTGGCTTTGTTTGACCTAGCCTAGGAAGACAAAGTTACTGAGGGCAGGCAACTCTTGGCTGAGACCAAGTCAGGATTATTCTTGCAAGGGTATGCTTATTATAGGAGCAAGGCAATTCACCTCTAGAATAACTGATTGTTTTGACACCCGATGGCTCTTCACTTGGAGTGTGGAGGAAAGGATGGTCCAAACTAGTTTGAGAATTATCTCACCATAGCTTAGAGAGCAAGGTATCTTTGAGACCCTTTCAATTAGGCCATGGTTGCTCTACCTTTGCCTCCATTGGAAGCTTTTGGCTCTACTTTTGCCTCTAGTGTTGCCTTGTCTCACTTTGTCTCTTTTTATTTTTCCCATTGGTTTTGTGCCTCCTAGCTTTCCCATTTTGGGCTCCCATGTGGTGGGAGTCATCCACATTATCGAGGACCAAGCTATGGAGGATGAACCCCCATGGCACTAAATGGCCTCGAATGTACTTGTCATGTTGTGGGAGCTTGGCTCTCTTCTTCTTATTCTATCTATCTCCCTCTCTCGCTCTCTTTTTCATATGTCTCTAAATGAATGAATCATTTTGTTAGCCTCTTGGATTTCTTGTTGAATTTATACCTATTATTTCCTCTCCCCATTCAATGTACCTTGAATGCACTACTTTTTTAAATTTTGTGCCTTGATGATTATAAGGTATCGATTGCTCTTAGTCTCTAGGGATGGGGTGAAATCATTGCCACCATCTCTCCCTTTTGTAACCTGCCCCAACTATGCTTCCATAAGGTAGCACCATGTTCTTCTTGCATTAATTGCCCTGTCAGGAGCACATGCCTTTGAAATCGATTATGAGGTGAGCAAGGCCTAATCCCAGCCATCAATCAATAACTATTACAATAAGGATGTACAATTTCAACCATAATCTCAAAGTGGGCTAGTCTGGAAGCCCTTAGCTTCACTCTATAAGTGGGAAATATTTCATCTTCCCCATGCCTTATTGCTATCAAAATCAAATCAGTCTTGATTTGCCACATCTTTTTCCATCTCCCTTGTTGGTGGTTTGTTATACTCTACTTATCCTTCTAGCCTTCAGGATGTCAAGTGAATTTTCCTTTCCCACTTTATGCTTTGTTTCTAATGTCTAGTAAAGGCTCTGCATTTATTACTGGGGCTTTCTACAACTAGGGCTTCATACAATGCATTCTTCTCTTGTTTTCCCTTTTCTATCTAAGATTGGGTCCTAACTTCCCCCAATAGATTTAAGGTCATAGTTTTCCCTATTTTGATGGCTGCCTCCTCCTTGCTAGGTTCATCATATTCTACCTTGGGTAGGAGCACAAGCTCATTCCCTTCGGGCTTTGATGAGGAAAGTCCCTCTATCTCCTAAGTCAAGGTTTAAGGCAGAGACTCAAGAGCGCACCCCCCACCCCTTCTCCCCCTCCCCCATGCGTCATCTCCCTTCCCACATCAATGCCTAGTTGACCTAATAAATGAGGTTTGAGATGTAGATTGGCCACCTCATCTCAAAGTTTGGCTTCCCAAAGTGTTGTTTTTTGTAGTTTTGATAATAAATAAACTTTATATTTGATCATATATTGAGCATCTTTAGCTAGTGCTAGTAGCCAAGCTGAGCTTGAAATAAAGATCAAGTCCGTTCAGAAGCCACAAGTGTAGATGGACATGAAGATAATGTTGAAGATGAGGCATGATGGTAGATCAATAGATGGAACTTGAGGAATTAGAGATGGCCCGAAGAAAGCTCAAGAGATCAAGTCAACTCACTAGGTTTAGAATTTTTATTTTCATTTTTGTTGAATCAAAGTTTTGCTTTTTGAATTCTTAGTTTAGATCTTTGGCTAACACTCAAACTCATTGGAATGCCTCCATCAACCTATCATTTTTTTGTCAACTTTCGACTCTCAAACTTCAGCATTCAGATGCCATAGTAGAAATAACTCTAGGATTACTAATAGCTTCAGATGCCCAAACCTTAGGTTTGGATTCTCAAAGTTTAGAAGCTGTAACTTTAGGATTATTTTCTAGTTTTGATTATCTAGTACAAGTTTCAATCACCCAAATGTTTCCCATTCAGATATTCAAAACTAATGATTGAAAGTCCGAACCCTTGACATCAGTTGTAATAGCTAGTTGAATTTGACTATTGAAATGGTTCAAATGACCAAACCTTATGGTCAGAACACCCGAACATGGTAGAGAACAACCAGTAATGTCTAGCCTCTCCCCAATGGGTATTTAAGGGCTTGGAGCTTATTCAATAGAAAACTTTTGCACATCTTGAGCAATCTTTGTCTGAGAACACAAGTTCTCACTTGCCCACTAGCCTCCAAGTGCTCTAGGCTTTGCTCTTCAAATTTCAAATCTTAAAAAGCCCTTGTATTCCTTTGAGAGGTCTTGTAGTGAGGCTTGAGCAAAACATTTTAGCTTTTTTATAATTGTAAACAATCCTAGATTATTAGGAGTGTAAGAGGATTAATGCTTTAGATTAGAGTGCACATTCGCTTTGTTAGAAGTGAAGTTGTAAGGGGGTGGCTTCACCTAGGAAGCGATGACTCTAGTGTAGAGTCCAAGTCCTCAAGATTAAGGTAAGGGCTATGGAATAGACATGGTTGGTCATCAAACCACGTAAAAATCATGATGCCTTCTTTGCTCTTCGAATTTTTTTTATAAACATTAATGGTTTGATTTCTTGCTCGTGGACTTGTGATTTTGTATATTGATTTTTGAATTGGGTTTTTAATCTCAAAAGTGATTATCATTTTCATTAGACATAATTTACCCCACCCCCTCCCCCATCTTAGGTCGGTTTTTACCTTTCAATTGGTATTAGAGTAAGTTGCTCTTATTTTTTGTTTAACTGCATAGAGTTTTTGATCCTTTTATATGGCAAATTTTAATATTTCTCCATCTCTCCAAGAGGGGCAATCCACTACAAGACATTTCCTTTTCAATGGTACATATTTCAACTATTGGTGGTCTCGTATTAGAATTTTTATAATGACCATTGATTATAATCTTTGGCATATAGTGGAAGATGGGTGTACTATACGTACTAAAATAGTTGATGGTGTGAGGATCTAAGTATACTCCATCCACCAAAATAATTGATGGTGCAATGGTCCCCAAGCCTAGAGAAGAATGGAATGATTTAGACGAGAAATAATTCTTTAAATGCAAAGACTATAAATATTTTATATTGCACTCTTGGTCCAACTAAGTTTAACTGAATTAACATTTATGACATGGCTCATGATATTTGTCATTGTTTTGAAGTCACCCATGGGAGAACAAGGCAAATAAGGGAGTCCAAAGTGAAAATATTGGTTAGCCAATATGAACCCTTTTGAATGAAACCAAATGAGTCGATTACCAAGATTTTACACATTTTATTGATAGTATAGACACTTTGAAATTACTTGGTAAAATGTATACTAAGAATGAGATAGAAAGAAAAATTTTGAGATGTCTTCCTAGGTCTTGGGATCCAAAGATGACTACAACATAAGAAGCAAAATATCTCAACAAGCTACCATTGGAAGAACTTTTGGGGTGACATGTGAGAAGACCTTGAAAGATCGGAGTCAAGCAAAAGTGTTAAATAATTAAAGGGAACTTTGTGGACTTACTTGAATTAATTCTAGTTAGGTTTTTCAAAGAAAGTTATTTCCATAAGAAGTTCTTGTAGGAAATAAGTTTCTTTACTTTTCTCCAACTCCTCATAGTTTTCTCCTATAATCTATTATAAATATCAACATTATTGTAACAGCAAAAGCATCCTAGATTATGCATTCTTGTATAGTTTATCATTATCAATAATAAATTAAGTTTAGTATTGCCCTCCATTTTGTTCTTCTTCTTATTATATGGTTATGCGATTCTTAGGCTAGTGCGAATAACTATAACACTATCTTGAGGAATCAAATCTACTTTCCTTTACATGGTATCAAAGACTCAAGGATAAAGTTCAGCATTCTTCGAAGCATTTCCTTGGAGAAGAAGTTCATTCAGTGCATTGATGATGGAGTTTGACAATCAAGTCGGTCAACTCAGTATGGAGTTACTAAACTTCCCCAATTATAAATTTGGAGGACATGCATGGAGTCTTTTCTTATTGGAGAAGAATTATGGGAGATTGTTGGTGGCAATTATTGGGTGGCTCAAGAAAACATGCATGAGAACACTCAACCTTACGAGAGATGGACGATGGCTAATGCCATGGCCGAATTTGTGCTAAAGAAATCCATTTCGCATGATGTTTTTGAACACATTATGGAGTTCAAATTACCAAACAAGATTCGGAGAACTCTTGAGGGGCTGATGAACAATAAGAATACTACTCAGCATCAATTGTTAGAGAATGAGTTAGCTAATACAAAGCAAGGTGATCTCTCTATTTCTCAGTATCTTTTGAAGGTTAAGAACTTGTTCTTGAAAATTTCAGTCTTGGACCCAGAGGAGCCAATCTCAAAGGCACATAAGAAGCATTACATCATTCATGGCCTTAATAAGGAGTATCATTCTTATGTTACTTCTATTCAAGGTTGGTATAGATAGCCTTCATTGGAGGAATTAAAGAACCTCCTTGCTTCTCAAGAATCCTTAGCAAAACAAATTGTAGGAAGTTCTCTTCACTCTCATGATAATGATGTTTTATTTTCTAGTAGGAAAATTTTCAAAAAAAGGAGGAGAAAGATAATGAAAAGAAAAAATATGAGGGGTCAAGTGAAAATAAACTGAAAGAAAAAAGTTGTAAAATGTTTCAGATGTGGTAAGCTAGGCCATGTTAAATGTAATTATCATGTTAAGTTGAGGAGTGGAAATATTGTTGGGAATGAGGATATTCTAAAAGACAATGTTGAAGATTGGAGTGGTAAACATTTCATTGCAAATACCACATCAGTGAATGCCTTGGCATCCAACAACTTTGATGAAGATTTGATCATGGATTCTGATTATGGACATCACCTTACTAGCAATGACTCAAAAGTTCTCACATGTTCAACAATATGATGGCAATGAAGCTATCATCACAGTAGACAACACCATTCATCTAGTAGAGAAAGAGCACATCATCACTCTACTAAGCAATGGCGGTGATTTTCTTCCTCTCAAGAGTGTCTATCATGTTCCTGGAATGAAGAAGATTCTCTTTTTGGTGGCTAATGCTGTGGATGTTGGCAACCATGTCTTGTTTAGCCCCAAAGACATGAAGTTTCTCTAAGATATTGCCCACTTGAAGGCGGGCATAACCCATGTTGGTAAGAGAATTAAAGATCTCTTTGTTCTATCAACCTCAACTTCTTATGGTGATAAGATGAGCACAAATGATTTTGCTTCTATTTGGCATGCTCGATTAGGCCATTGCAATATTAAAAAAGTTAGAAGCAATGGTAGTAAACAAATTGGTTAATGGATTGCCCAACATTATTTCTTTTGGTTGTGGCAAAGTTTTTAAGGCTGCCAATATGGAAAGGCACATCACCTTCCATTTGACAAATCACTCACATCAAGAAGTGAAGTGCCTTCGGATAGGGTCCATGGTAACTTGATGGGACTATGTACCACACCTTCATATTGAAGCTCTCTTTATATGTTAATTTTTGTTGATGATTTTACCAAATTTACTTGGGTGCATTTTGTGAAAGAAAAGTTTGAGGTCTTCTCCAAATTTAAGGAGTTCAAGATGACTATTGAAGTTGTTCTTCACTGGAAGATACAAAGGCTAAGAACTGACAATGGGTAAGAATTCACATCAAATGAGCTCTTCTCTTTCTATCAAGAGCATGGCATCAAGAGGGAATTATCTTGTGCATACACTCCGAAGCAAAATGGGGTGGCAGAGAGAAAGATTTGTCATATTATGGAGACTTGTAAATATTAGTTGCATGCAAAGAACTTACCTAAAGCCTTATGGGCAGAGCGTATGGCTTGTGAAGCTTTTGTCATCAATCAAGTTCCTCTTAATCCAATCAATATGAAATCCCCATATGAGATAATATGGAGAGAGAAGCCTAATGAGAAGAACTTCAAAGTTTTTGGCTCTTCATCCTATGTTCACGTACCAAATTCCAAGAGGATCAAGTTGAATGCCAATGCCAATAAATGCATATTTATTAGATATGATGAAAGAAAAAAAGGATGGAAGTGCATGGAGTTCATGAGCATCAAAAGATGGTGAATATGAAACCATTACAAAGATCCACAAGGAAGATTGTCAAACCAATACGCTATGGTTATGGGAACTTGATCACTCCAAGTTTTTGTTTCTTTGCATGTCTATGATGAAGCTAAATGCATCAATGAATGGGAGGAGGCCATGAATGAAGAAATGAAAGCACTGATAAAAAATAAGACTTGGGTTCTTGTTCCAAAACCCAAGGATGTGCAACCCATTTCTTGCAAATGGGTACACAAGTTGAAGAAAAAGGTAGTGAGAGTATTGAAAGACATAAACAAGACTTGTTGCTCAAGGATTCTCTCAAAAATATGGAGAGGACTATGAAGAAACATTCAGCCTTGTGGCAAAGATGACTTATGTTAGAGTGATAATCTCTTTCGTAGCAAGTGGAGGATGAAAGTTATGGCAACCTGATGTCAAAAAATGCCTTCCTTTATGGAGAGATTGATAAAGATATTTTCATGGAGCAACCAGCAAGTTATGTTTCAGGTTCCCATCCCGAACATGTTTGCAAACTTAAGAAGGCCCTTTATGGGTTAAAGCAGAGCCCAAGAGCATGGTATGATAAAATAGCCCAATATTTACAATTTTTTGGTTATTTTGCTTGTAATTCAAATTTTAGTCTATTCATCAAGAAGCCAGAAAGAATGCATGTTCTTGTGCTCTTGTATATTGATGATATGATCATCATGAGCAATGATGATGAAGAAATTACAAAACTTTTGAGCCCAACTCTCTATTCAATTTGAGATGAAGGACTTGGGTCAACTAAATCACTTCTTCAATTTGGAAGTGGAGAAAGTAAAGGATGGAATTCTAGTATCCCAAGGAGTCTACACAAAGAAGATTGTTGAATAATTTTGCAAAAATCAAGGCAAATAGTGTTCCACTCCACTTGATGTAAATTTCAAATTGAAAAAGGAGGAAGATAAACTCCTCCTTGATCATCAACCTTATCGTGCTCTTGTTGGTAGACTTATATACTTAACTATAACAAGGCTCAATATTTCTTTTATATATTGGCTTATCAGACATTTTATTCAAGCACCAGAGAAGCCTCATCATGATGCAGCAAAAAGAATATATGAAGTATGTCAACTCTGCACATGATTTTGACTTGCTATACACAAAAGATACTCCATTTATTTTGCATGGTTATATGGATGCTAATTTGAGTGGAGAATTGGATGGTCGACACTCTACATGAGGCTATGTATTTATGTGTGGTTCAGCATGTGTTTCTTAGTGTAGCAAGAAACACGATTTTGTTTCTCTTTCCACAACACAAGCAGAGTACAAGGCTTCTTCTTTAGCAGTCCAAGAGTGTGTTTGGTTAAGAATATTGATAGAGGGTGTTGATTCATTTATTCACAAACCTACTATCATTCAAGGTGACAATCAAAGTGCTCTCAAGCTAGCAACAAATTTGGTATGCCACAGCAGAACTAAACATATTGAAATTGAACATCATTTTATTCATGAAAAGGAACTTGAAGGAACCATAGTTTTGGAGATATGAAGCAAGGACAATATTGTTGATATCTTCACCAAATCACTCTCTAAAGGCCCATTAGAGTACTTTCAAGCTAAGCTTGGATTGGTTTCCAAAACTTCACTTTAAGGGGGAGTGTTAAATAATTGAAGTAAATTTTATGGACTTATTTGCATTAATTCTAGTTAGGATTTTCAGAGAAAGTTATTTCTATAAGAAATTATTGCAAAAAATAACTCTCTTCACTTTTTTCTAAATCCTTATAACTTTCTCCTACAATCTATTATAAATATCAACATTGTTGTAATAGTGAAAGCATCCTAGATTATGTATTCATATGGTTTATCATTATCAATGATAAATGAAGTTTAGTATTGCATTTTATTTTGTTCTTCTTCTTATTATATGGTTATACAATTCTTGGGCTAGTGTGAATAATTGTAACATTATCTTGGGGAATCAAATCTACTTTTTCTTTATAGGAAGAAGAAGACAAAAGGAAGAAAAATATAGCACTCAAGGCCAAGAAGTCGAGCAATAAAAATGAAGAGGATAGCAATAAAGAACTCCTTACAATAAAATGCAAGAAGTTCTTGGAAAAAAAAGTACATTCCAAGGAGACCAATAAGAAACGAGAAGGTCATCACCATAGATAAAAATGAAGATGCACCCACTTTCTTTAAGTGCAAAAAACCCAGGCATCTGAAGGTGAATTGTCTTCTCAACCCCGAATCAAAGACGTTTAAGTGAAAGAAGAAGAAAGTTATGGTAGCCACATGAGATGAATCGGAGGCCAATAGTGGAAAGGCATCATCCAATGAAGAAGTGGGAAATCTATACCTCATGGCCTATGAGGATGTGATATGTGTTCTAACTTTCAAAGAATTAGAAAAAGCATTTGAGGACTTGTATGATAGACATGAGAAATTGCTTCAAAAGTATTCTTCTTTAAAAAATAAATTGCTTTTACTTGAAAATGAGTTTGATGCTTTAGAATCACCTATTAGTTCTTGTGATTGCAAGAAGGACTTGGAGCATCTTGAGAAGAAAAATCATGCTTTAGTATCATTTAAAATCTCTAGTGATTGCAAGACTAGTATTGATAAATTTAAAAAGGATAACTTGGACTTGAAAAGAACACTTGAAAGTATTTTTATTGCCAATTCTACTTTAAACATGATTTTGAAAAATAAAACAAAATATTTTAAGTAAATCTAAAATTGATTTTATTTCCTCTTCTAGATCAAAAGAAATCAAGTCTACATTTGTAAAAGCTTCAAGTTCAAAATTTTCAAAGGTATAATGCAATTATTATAGCCAAAGTGGACATGTCTCCACTAGTTGCCCAACAAAGAGAAATCTTTCTTTTAAACAAATTTGGGTACATAAGGAGATAATCCTAAAAGCCAAGGAATCCAAACTAGTTTGGGTTCTTAAAGCATCTTCCACTTCAGAAGCTTATGTTAGCTAGAAGTGGCCAATGAGCTTTAATTTGTTACATTCTTTTGGTTATTTTATAGCTAATTCAAAAAGATAGGATTTCTCCCCTACATTAGTTTGTCTTACATTGCATTCTTGATTCTTTCTTTTGTTATTTCACTCTCTAACCATTTGGACCTATACTTAAAGTGGGTTCCATTCTAATATTCTTAATTATTTTAGCTATGCTTCCATTCCAAGGATCAAAGAGAAAAATAATTTATAGATAGTGGTTGCTCAAGGCACATGACAAAAAATCTATCCATGTTTGTAGAGCTAAAAGAAGAAAATGATGGAGGACACATCATATTTGGGGATAATGGTAGAGGTAAAATTATAGATATTGATAATGTTTTCATTAGTTCATCTTTAATTAAAAATATTCTTCTAGCAGAAGGATTTAGCTATAATTTACTCTCCATTAGTCAACAATATGATAGAGTATTCCATGTCTTATTTAATTTTATATTTTAAATAGTTAAATATGATGTTGATGATATAGTAGTATTTATTGGTCATCGTGATGGTAATATTTATATTATTGACCAACATGAGTTGACAAATGAAAAGTAATTTGTACCTTAAGATGATAATGAGTGGCTTTGACATAGAAGACTTGGGCATGCTGGCATGGATACCCTAGCCAAAGTCAACCAAAAGAAGCTAGTGAGAGGTCTACCTATTTGGGATTTGTAGCGAAAAGTTCACAAATCACCTTATTCTCAAACAACACAAAAAATAAGAAGTAATGCAAGATTAAGAAAATAACAAAAAAAAGAGATAATGATATACATGGTTCACCCAAAATCGGGTTACGTCCATGGGGGAGTGAGAGATCCACTATCAAAAGGCTTTACAAGAGTCTATAAGAAAGAATGCACTCTTTCTTATTCAACTAAACTCTTTCACTATTGAAAAGAACTAGAAAGACCCACACATGAGACCTGACACTCTCTCTCTTTTTCTTCTCTCTATTCTCTCTATTCCTCTCTTTCTATTTATCTCTAGTTCAACCACAACACTATACCATGCCTAAACTCTATGTATTACTAGAATATTTATTGGCCCTTATTGAGTCTGAGTTTTACACTAATTATAACTCCTAATATTACATAATAAGTATTCAAAATCAATTATAAGTCTGAATCTAACTTTGGATTTCTACTTTAACTCAAATTCTAATTTGAATTCAAGACACCCAAAACTCAACCTACTTAAGAGTAAGTTCATCAAGGATCACATATGTAAGGTATCTCAAATGGGAAAGCAAGTAAAGACCTCCCATAAGTCCAAACTATGGTAACTTCAATAAGGCCACTTTAACTTCTTCATCTAGACTTGTTTGGACCTATTGGGACTATAAGTCTAGGAGGTAAAATGCTTTTGTTAGTGTAGATATTCATGGGTTCTATTTCTTTCTCATAAAAATAACTCTTTTGATGCATTTATTAAATTTTGCAAAAGAGTTTAAAATAAAAAAGGCTATATGATTTCTAAAATTCATAGTAATTATGGTGCTAAATTTGAAAATCATTCTTTTGAAACCTATTGCATAAAAAATAACATTGAGCATAATTTTTTGGCTCCACGCACAACAAAATAGAGTTATTAAGAGGAAAAATAGGTCTTTTCAAGAGATGGCAAGAATCATTCTTAATGAGTACCCCTTAACTAAGTATTTTTGGGCAAAGACTGTCAATAAAGCTTGCTATATTTTGAATATAATTTCTATTCTTCTATTTCTTGACTAAAATCTATTTGAGTTGTGGAATGGAAAAAAATAAATATTGGATGTTTTTATATTTTTTATTGCAAATACTTTATATTTAATACAGAAGTTCATTTGCTAAGTTTGATTCAAAAATATTTGAAGGCATTTTTTGGCTACTCTACTGCTTCAAAGGCATATAAAGTCTTCAACAGGTCTTAGTGGAGCCGAAATCGACCACCTAGGAAAGCAAAAGACCCCAAAGAGCAATCTTGAAATAACAAATCAAAATTTAGGTGGTTTGGATGCACAATTGTGAGAATATGACTTCTAATAAGTGCAAACCCCTATTATTAATTACCCTGATGATTATCATAAACCTCCTAAAGCGAGAAACCTAGCTAATAAAATAGAAACATAAAGAAAAAAATAATTTGATTAATTTGAGAGAAATGGTACATAACTTAATGCAGAGTATACTCTTACTTTACAATTTAAAGAAGTTAAATTCACAATCTTAAAGAATATGAAATAAAAAAGGAAGTGGGAAGGGCTTGACACTTGTCGATGTACTGCTCCTACGCACTTGACTGAGTGGAGTATAATTTTGTTTAAGATAATTTTTACCACAATCAAATTTAATTAAAATATGATCAAATTAAAACTTATATCCTATTAAATTATGCCTAAAGTGTGGGTCTCAATTAAATCTAAAATATGGATAAATTTGACCAAAAATTGAGCTCAATTGGGACTTGAATTTTTAAAAAATTTAGACTCAAACTAAAGTGGGCTGAAGGGGCAGAATATTAGAACCAAAATTGTGCCCAAAAACTCATCTAAAATATGGGTTAAAATAAAAAAATATAAGTATTTTTCAAATAGGTTCCTAGATCAAATAAATTTTTATGAAAGGGTCCTTGGTCATATTTTTCTTATAAATAGGTCCTTGGGATGAGAATTTTACAAAAAAATCTAATAAAATCCTAAAATTACAAATTGATATGCATAAAATCTAGGGCTTATGAATAAACCCCTTAAAATTTTATATTCGTAAATAAATCCTTCAAAAGTTTTTATTTACAGATAAATCCAAATTTTATTCAAAAAAGACACCAAAAGTTTTGAGACTATACAAATAAATTCTTTTGTAGAAAGGCCCCTGTAATTCACAAAATTACCATTCAGTCAAAATTCTCAAAAAAAAATTATAAATAACCACCCAAATTTTTTAATTTTGTAAAGAATACAATTTCAACCATAATTTGAAATTTGAACAAGATTTTCATTTACAATACAAACATCTAAACTAAGGATATTGTCCTCATCCAAACCAAAGAATCCACATCCATAAAAAGTTTCATCCATAACCAAATAAACAAATTATCGATTCAAATTTTGAAGGCAGAATCCAATCATTTCAGCAATTTGAAGCATGATTATGTTATTTTGTCAATCCCTATATAAGCCTTGTAACCCTAAAAAAAAAAGAGGGAGGAGAACTTGAGAATTAGGAATAGGCATGTGAAACATGAGAAGAAGATTCAGAAATTGCATCCAAAAATTAGTGATTGGGTGAGCTCTTCCACTTAGCTCTCTCATCTCTTATGTGAACTTTCCACCTCTTTCGGTCCTCCTTCTTTGCCCTCCCACAAGAATAGTCCTATCACACCACTTCCCCACAACTAGGAACTACTCCAATGTCATGACCAATTCCTTGCTAGGACCCTAGCCCATACTTGTGCTTCCCGTCACCAAAATCTAAGCTTGCCAAAACCCTAGCCTCGTTGCTTGCCTTAGCAAGCTCTACCCAAGCTCTGCCTTTCGCCAGCCACTAGACCCAATTGATCTATGCTCATTTGTGCCCATGACCCAATCCAAACCTCCCCTGCCTGTGCCTAGCAACCTACACTCTGTCGGCTCGCCTCCATGAGCTCCACCCACCCTCCACTACTCAGCTACCCATTGCTGCTCACCGTCAACACACGTTGCCTAGAAGCCCTCAACCACTCTCCACTACCATGAGATCCACCCTCCTCACTCACCACCGAAGAAACATAGGGCTGGACCTGGCTAGATCCGGCCAGGAGAGGAAGAAGGTAGGGCATAAGCCCCCCCATCTTGCTATTTGCCATCAGTTTAGCGTCCGATCTGACAGAGATCTGGCCAAATTTGGCTTGATTTTGATTGAGAAGGGGTTGACCCTTATCTAGTGAAGGAGAGAAGAGAAGGCACAGAAGAGAGCAAGGAAGAAAGGAGAAGAAGAGGAAGAGAAAAAAAAAAAAAGGAAGTTGTTGTCTAAAAAAAAAGGCTTGCAGTAAGAATTCCCTTATCTCATTTTTCATGCCATCATTATGGTGGCTATCCATGGTCTTTTGCACATTGATGGAACTTCATGAAAATCGCGGCCACCTGCGGTCCTCCCATATGACACCGAAACTCCACCAACACTCTGATCACCCATGGCCCCTCAAAAATGACAAACTTTTGACACTGCTATGGCCGCCTATGACCACTCAAAGATGATGAACCCTCATCACTGCTGCAACCACCCACAGTCACTTAAAGATGACGAATTCTCGTCACACCAAGCCAGCTTCTGGGCTCGACTTAGCTAGCCTTCAAGCTCGCACTCAACCAACCTTCAGGCTCACACCTCCACCAACTTTTGGGCTCACACTCAGCCAACCTGCAGGCTCATACTTAGCCAGCCTTCAAGCTCACATTCAAGCTACCCTTTAGGCTCACACCTCAACTGGACTTTGGGCTTGCATCCAGGTTAGCCTTTAGGCTCGCATCCAAGCTAGCCTTTAGGGTCACACTCAGCCAGCCTTCAGTCTCACACCTAACTAGCCTTTGGGCACACACTTAGCTAGCCTTCAAGCTCACACTTTGTTAGCCTTCAAGTTCACACTCAGCCAACCTTCAAGTTTGCATTTAAGCTAGCCTTCAGGCTTGCACTCAACTAGCCTTTGGGCTCGCATCTTAGTTAGCTTTCGAGCTCCCATCTAAGATAGCCTTCAGACTTGTACCCAGCCAATTTTCAAGCTCACACTCAGCCAGCCTTCGGACTTGCATCTAAGCCAACCTTCGAGCTTGCACTTAGCTAGCCTTTGAGCTCACACTCAACTAGCCTTTGAGTTCGCACCTTAGCTAACCTTTGAGTTTACATTCAAGCCAACCTTTGGGTTTGCACTTCAACTAGCCTTTGGGCTTGCATCCAGATAGCCTTCAGGCTAGCATCCAAGCCAGCCTTCGAGCTCGTATTCAACCAGCCTTTAGGTTCACACATAGGCCTATCTTTGGACTCACACCCAGTCAACCTTCAAGCTTGCACCTCTAAGCCAGCTTTAGAACTTGCGAGCTAAGCCAATTTCTAGTTTGCACATTTTAGGCTAGGCCACAGGTCTGCCTAAAATTATCATAAATAGTCAAGGACCTTCAAATCAAATTGATTAATGTAGAGTATCTTAATCACATTGAAATTGAACTCAGCCAAATAAATGGACAAACATCCAGTTGACTCAAATCGACCTAAATTGATCAACCAAATTGAGTTAGCCTAGATCAAATAAACTCATACTCAAGATGGGTTAATTTTAAATCAAGTTGAGTTCAAATCAAATCCAATCTAGATTGAACTAAGCTCAAATCAAACCCTAATTGGGTTAAATCAAGTTCAAACTAAAAGGGCAAGCTCAAAGTCAAAACAAAACCAAGCAAGGCTAAGCCTAAAATAAAATTAAGTTGAACTGAATTGACTTGAACTTGATCCAAAGTCCATCAAGATGCAAACCAAAACTCAATAAAGGTCCAACACAAGGTCAAACTCAACCTGAACCAAATGAAATCAAACTTGAACTAAAATCAAATCCTGAACATTAAATTGAATTGAATCATATTTGAATCAAAATCAATACTACTCTAATCAAAGTCAATGATCTGTATTTGATGAATGTTCTTCTAAAAATCGATGTTAAGCATGGTGGATTAAATTCATTATTGAACATTCAATGACTTTGATGCCTCACATGATTCCTCTGGTCATGCTATAAAGTGCCAGTGCAAATCCAATCACCAAGGGTTCAGAATGTACCACTATCTTCCAAGCAGTTAGTGAATTGCAATACAATCAAGTTTTAAATATCAGGTTGAATCAATTTTAGACTCAAATTGAAATTGAGTGTTGAATTAACTCTAAACTGAGCTTGAACCCAAACTATATTAGTGCTGACAAAACTAAATAGGATCAAACTGAGTCCCACTAGGTGTACTAAACCTTTGACAATACTCTGAGGCTATCAATAAAGGGTGATGCTACCATCCTAAATTAAACCAAAATTAGTTCGAATAGGACTAAATAAGGTTAAATTGAGTCTCACTGGGTGTACTACAAAAGCCTTTAGTAACACTTCAAAACTATGCCCAACCCCATAAGCTGTTGGTGATACTACCAAACCAAAGAAGTTACTTGCCAACGCATTCAAAGCTGTTAGCCACACTTCAAAGCTATACCCAATCCCCTAAGTTATTAGTGATGCTACCAAATCAAAGAAGTTGAATACCAATACACGCAAAGCTGTTGGTTATACTTCAAGCTAGTCAACCCCAGAAGCAGTTGATGATATGCCCTTCAAGCTAGTCAACCTCAAAAGTAGTTAACAATGTGCCCTTCAATCTAGTCACTCTCAAAAGTAGTTAACGATGTGCCCTTCAAGCTAGTCAACTCCAAAAATCATTATAATGCACCCTTCAAGTTAGTCAACTCTAAAAGAAATTGACGATGCACCCTTCAAGCTAGTTGACCCCAAAAGTAGTTGACGATGCACCATTCAAGCTAGTTGACCCCGAAAGTAGTTGATGATGCACCATTCAAGCTAGTCAACCCCAGAAGTAATTGATGGCATGCCCCTCAAGCTAGTCAATCCTAAAAGTGGTTGATGACACATCCCTCAAACTAGTCAACCCCAGAAGTAGTTAATGATGTGCACTTCCAGCTAGTCTACCCCAAAAGTAGTTGACAATGCACCCTCTTGAGCTACCCAATCCCATAAGTCATTAGTGATGCTACAAAACAAACATTCATTCAAGTCAAACCCTACATGGTCCAGCACACTAGAGTGAGGCTATAGTAGATATCAAACTCTTTTCATTCTTGTTTCTTATCTCATGTCATTCATGCATTCAATTCAAATCTATGCAAATGAAAAGTCGGGGGGTATGCCCCTGCTTAAGTCATGCACCATCTGTCTCAAATCAATCAAATAATTTTTTTTGCTTTCTTTTTGTGTCTCTATTTATTAACTAAGTTTCTCACTTTAGGAGGTTTTTGATAATTATTGGGATAATTAACAACAGAGGCTTGTGCTTGTTAAAATTATGGCATACCGAGTGGGACTTAACTTCTCCTCCAAGTAGAGAAACCTAGTTAAAATATGCACATATCAGAAGGAAAAAAGTTAAAAGCTGATGATTAATTTAGAGAAAGGAAAATGGCATCATCAAGTGTCCCTCCTACCCTAATCCACACCATCATCCTCAATAAAAGGTTTACGACACACTTTGTCCAACTCCATCTAATTCATGCATGATGCTTCTACTTTCATAGTAGTATCACTGCTCCCAGTATTTTTAATATTATTATTGATCCAGTCACTGCTCTAGTTATCCAGCATGGATCAACCCCTTGCCTCTCACCTCATGGGTAAAGATCAAGTCTATCTAGGGGGCAAAATACTAAGTCACCAAGGGGACAAAGACCAAGTTTGCCCGAATGGCAAAGGCTAAATTTTATTATGCCAAACATTGATGATGAAATAGAGGTTTCATTGGTATATATCAAGGCATCAGTCTACCAAAGGATAAGCAATAGGCAAAAGTCACTTTTTAAGCACCTACAACTTATCTAAGGAAGGATCAGTAAGGTGTTCGATTGACTTCAAGATGTCAGATGAAACCTAGAGCTAGATTCTATAATCCTCACCTCCAACACTATAAGAGCTAAAGGAGAATAATGGAAGAACATGCATTCAATCATTTTTAGCTAAGAAAGGGGCAATATCAATACTAGACTGATTAATGGACAAGTAACTAAATTCAAAAGAAGGATATTCATGGCAAGTTAGCAACATGAAAGAGTTAAATAATTGCATGGCTTCAAAACCACAAAAAAAATGTCTGGCCTATGATAGAATGTCTAGTCAAATTAAATTGATTAGTCAAGCATGCATTTCATACTTCTTGAGGCAAAACATAAAACAAAAAAATTCACTAAGAAAAATAAAAAAAAAATTCTTAGTATTTAGGTGACATACCTTCTATCTTAGATATAAGGTCTCTGAAAATGAAAGGATAATAAAGTGAAGGATGATCGATGATGAAATATGATGGAGTTAAAATTCCAGCACCTCCCCCATCCACTGACACCCAAAGTTAACTTCAGGAATACAAGCTTGAAAATACAATGACCAATATATACGTAACTAAAATCTTGGTAGGAAAGTTACTTCAAAGATGAAAGTGCTAAGATCAAAAAATAACCTCTTGAAAATCTCCTTTTAGAGGCAAAAGATCACCCCTCTTTAAAAAAAAAGAATTGAAAACAAAGTCCTAAATATGCAAGTCTCACATGGAAAAACAAGTCAGAAGAGGCAAACTCAAAGAGTAAGAACTGGTTGGCATTTGCGAGCTTGCAAATCTTAGATCCTCAAAAGAGAAACGAGATTGCTTTTAAAAAAATAAAAAAAAAAATTGGAAAAAATAAAAAGGAGGAGAAAATTGGATCACATGCCAGAATTAGGACTAGCCCAGTCTTACCTCGATATATTATCAACCAAGAAAGACTACCCGAAGAGTAAGTACCAGTTAGCATCTATGGGTGTGTAAACCTTAAAAAAATGAGGTTAAGAGGCATCTGAGATCAAAGCCAAATTTGAAAAAGCAACTAACCAATAGGAACATGGTTAAAGTCATGAAGTCACCAAAATAACAGGTTCCTAAAGAAAATATTGCACTAAGAAAAAGGTATAAAGAGAGGTCAATGGTTAACCTACTACTTCTTAAGACCAAATTATCCTTAAATTTCAATGGACCAAATTAAGTAGGAGGCCTTAATCCAAGATGGAAGGATACCTCACCTATCTATCAAATATTTTCAAAAAAAATCTCTAGAAATTTTCTTTTCAAAAAAATAGTAACAATAATAAATACAAACACATATGCTTTGCATCATTTACTTCCTTCAATATCAAGTAAAAAGTAAAAAAGGAGAGAACTTCACTTTATAAGGTTACTTCTCTTAAAACTCATGCGGCAATTTAGCTTTCTAAAAGATGAATTGTCAATTTGAAGTACTAGAATTTGATAAGCATCGATCGAAGTGTTTGCTCACTAAGTTAGCCGACTGCTATAGAGTGTCCTGCCCCAACACGCGAATATTGCATTGTAAAATATAATTCCTATGAAAATAGCAATTTTCTATTTTGTTCTTTGTCCTATGGAGATGTGGTATGAATGACAAGCTGAAAAAGCTTCAAGATGGCTTTCAAGATAGCCTTCCAAGCAATTGAAGTCAAATCACTTGGACCAACCAATCAAGTCATCAATAACTACCTAAAGTGAGCAAACTAGAGGCATATCTCTCTCTAGATCCTTTGATTCTATGACTACTTCAACACAAGTCGGGATCTCTTCCCTCAACTGTTGTCAAGTAGCAATCTTTTTATTATGGATGCAAGACTCTAATCCACCTATAATTATGGTTGCATGACTCTAATCCACTTATAAAGGAAAAGTGGAATTCCTTTTGATCAAAATAGGATATTTTTTTCAAAAATAAATATCATATTCCTTTGCTAGTCTATGCAATGATGAAAATTAGAAATGCTCACATCTAAAGCACACAACCACATGCAATAGCTCTCTTCCAAAAATACATGATGATGTCAGGAGACATATTGCCTATGCATCCAACATGAATGCTCAACCAAATAGTAAGTCCATCCTCTCATAAAAGAAGATGGTAAGGGTAATATCAAGTCCTCTCTCATTTAAACACTTAAGAAAAGCATGTTGCTAGAGCATTTGAGGTGGACAACCAATCCATTCGGTTAATACCAAGTGAGATATTTAGTTCCCACCATCAAGAGGTTGTAGACAAGAAAATCAAGACTCTCTTACCAAATACTCACAAAGGGAGCTTATAGCAAAGACTTAAAAAATATAAAGAGATGATCAGGGGTTCTTCCCTCACCTCAAAATACTAGGGGCAAGTAAAATTTTCCTCCCTAATTTTAGAATACATCTATCATCATGGTATTCAAAGGAAACTAATGTATATGATGTTTCCTATTGCTTTTATAATCAATAGATGAAGTCAAAAGTTATGAAATTCTTAACAAAAACTTTAAGAAGACCACTTACATAGTGGTAAACCCAAATATGTCATTCTAAAGTGGCAAAAGAAGCACACCACCTCCAATATGGTGAAATCAAGCACATCACCTATCACCTTCAATACGGTGAAATTAAGTTTATCACCTCCAAACTGGTAAAATCCAATTCATCATCTTCAAAATGGTAAAAACCAAATTGATTACCTCCAAAATAATAAAATCAAGATCATCACCTATTGCTTTTATAATCAATAGATGAAGTCAAAAGTTATGAAATTCTTAACAAAAACTTTAAGAAGACCACTTACATAGTGGTAAACCCAAATATGTCATTCTAAAGTGGCAAAAGAAGCACACCACCTCCAATATGGTGAAATCAAGCACATCACCTATCACCTTCAATACGGTGAAATTAAGTTTATCACCTCCAAACTGGTAAAATCCAATTCATCATCTTCAAAATGGTAAAAACTAAATTGATTACCTCCAAAATAATAAAATCAAGATCATCACCTTTGAAGTGGTAAAATCAAATTGATTATCCCCAATATGGTGAGATTAAGCCTATCACCTCCACCATAGTAAAACCAAATGGATTACCTCCAAGGTGGTAAAATCAAATTCTTCCTCTATGAGGATTGCAAGTCAAATATGTTATCTTTGACATGATAAAATCAAAATAATGACTTTGAAAACTAGCCAAGTAAGCCTATTTTATATGATGATTAAGCCTGAATTTATATGGCAAACTAAGTCCATGTTGCATAGCAATCAAGGCTATACCCAACCTCATAAGCCATTGGTGATGCTACTAAACCAAAGAAGTTAATTGCCAATACGCTCAAAGCTATTGGCATACTTCAAAGCTATACCCAACCTCCTAAGCCATTGGTGATACTACCAAATCAAAAAAGTTGAATACCAACACATTCAAAGTTGTTAACTAAACTTTAAGCTAGTCAATCCCAGAAATAGTTAATGATGCATCCTTCAAACTAATTAACCTCAAAAATAGTTGACGATGCACCCTTCAAAATAGTTAACCCCAAAAGTCATTGACAATACACCCTTCAAGCTAGTTGACTCTAAAAGCAATTGACAATGCACCCTTCAAGTTAGTCGACTCTAAAAGTAGTTGATGACACACCTTTCAAGTAAGTCAACCCTAGAAATAGTTGATGATGCGCCCCTTAGCTAGTCAACCCTAAACACGGTTGATGATGCACTCCTCAAGTTAGTCAACCCCAAAAGTAGTTGATGATGCACACTTCAAGCTAGTCAACCCCAAAAATAGTTGACGATGCGCCCTCTTGAGCTATCCAACCCTATAAGCTATTAGTAACACTAGAAACCAAATATTCATTCAAGTCAAACCCTACATGGTCCAGCACATGAGAGTGTGGTAGCAGCAAACATCGAACTCTTTTCATTCCTTTTTCTTATCTTATGTCATTCATGCATTTAAATCTATGCAAACGTAAAGTAGGGGGTATGCCCTTACTTAAGCCATGTACCATCTTTCTCAAATCAATCAAATGATATTTTTTACTTTCTTGTGTCTCTATTTTATTAACTAGATTTCTCATTTTAGAAAGTTCCTAACAATCATCGGGATAATTAACAATAGAGACTTGTTCTTGTTGGAAGTCAATATTCTCGCAACATCTGATAGTACACTTTAAATTAAAATAAATTTTGATTTGTGATTTGAGGTCGCTCCCAGGGTCTGTGCTATCCTGGATTATCAAAATCAATCCCATAGACTTGAACAGATACTTAGTTTTGATCCTTGGTAGATATTGATAATTTTGTTAGATTTCAGGGTATGACAGACTATCTTGATTTGTGTCAACAGACCCCATTAAGATCTGATGACTTTTTGCTTATTGTTAATTAATTTCTTTTAATATTGAATTTGAGAGAATAATTAGTAGCTTTACCTTATACTAATTATTATTGATTTGATAATCAACAACCTCTCTTGGCTTGTTGTCAATTAGGTTTGAAGTGTCACTATTGACTTTAAGCTTATATCAATTGAGCTTGAATGTGACCGATGGCTTTATGCATATTGTTGATTGACATCTCTGAACAAGGTGTTTAACTGACTAACTGAGTTCAAGCCTACTTAGTTCAATTCGAAATGGTTAGTAGCCTTGGCTTATATTGACCATTTCTAGTTTGATAATCAATGAACTCTTGGGCATGTTGTTGATTAAGTTTGAAACATTGCCAATAGCTTTCGAGCATGTGTTGGCTTAACTTGAAGTGTGGCCAACAACTTCAAGCATGTTATCGGTTGACTTCATTCACATACATCGTCTAGCTGATTAATTGAAGGATTTCAAACCTACATTTAGTTCAATTTGATTTGAAGTTCAAACTGATCTAGTTCATGTCTGATTTGATTGAATTTAATATTCAAAACTTGATATTGATTTGAATCTAATTTGATTCAATTCGATGTTCAAAACTCGATTTCAAGCTAAATTTGACTTGATTTAATTGATGTTCAGAATTTGATTCGAGCCTAATTTGATTCAATTTGGGTTAGACTCAACCTTGTGTTGGACCCTTATCAATTTCTTAATGCATCCTTAATGCATCTTGAATCCAAACCCTTAATAGGTTCTTATTAGATCTTTAATGGATCTCGGATCCAATCCTTAATGGGTTCTTAATAGATCTTTAATGGATCTTGGATTTAACCCTGATTAGGTTCTTCATAGATCTTTAATAGATCTTGGATCCAATCCTTAGGGTTTAGTTCAAACTTAGTTCGACCTAATTAGGGTTCGATTTGAACTTGATTCAACCCAATTAGAGTTTAATTTAAATTCAACTTGATTTTAGATTAACCCGATTTGAACTCAATTAGGGTTGGGTCTAAGTCGATTTGGTTTGGATTAGCTCAGTTTGGATTTGGATTTAATTTAATTTGAGTTTTAGTCGATTAACTTGATTGATTTAGGTCCATTTGATTATTCGTTCGAGTCAAATTAATTTAATAAGTTTATTTAATTTGATTTAGCTAAATCAACTTAATTTCAATGTAATTAGATCAATTATTTTAATCAATTTATATTAATTAATTTTAATTAATTTGGTTTGAGAGTTCTTAGGCTATCATAATGATTTTTGATGAGCCCACAAGCTGATCCTAAATCGTGTTAGACTTTAGCATATCCATAGGTTGAGTTTAGTCTGAATAGACATTCGGCGAATTTGCAAACAAGCCTTGGTCCAAATAAACGTTCGGTATGCCCGCAAGCTACCCTTAGACTAAATTGACCTCTAACTGACCTTGGTCTAAAATTAATTTTCAGACGAGCCTACAAACTGACCTTAAAACTGTTGACTTCAAACATGCAAATTGAGACCAGCTTTTCTCTCTTTTTTTTAGAATTCTTTCTCTTTTTTTTTTTTGAAATGCCCAGATTTCTTTCTTTTTTTTTACCAACATCCCTTTTCTTTTATTTTTTTATTTTTATTTTCTTTTTCTTCTCCCTTAACCCCAAAACTCCTATTTTTCTTCTTTTCTCCAACCAGAGCTCCTCTTCTTCGGGTCCATGACTGGATCCGGCTAGATCTTGGTCAAATCCGGCGACAAATGGTAGCAAGTGCACGATAGCGATGATAGGTGCTACGATCAGTGAGGAGGAAGGGCACTGAAATGAGGGAATAAGAAGGGGAGCTCCGGCAATTAGTAGAGTGGTGCGCCCTTTGACACAGGGTGGTTAGACGAAGCAAGCCATGATGAAGTGGGTGTTACTCAGTGCAGGCATGGCAGGGGAGAACTAGGCTGTAGCAAGGTCAGATCAGGCCATGAGGCCGACAGTAGCCACTGTGGGCATGGTGAGGGAGCTCCCGTATGGGAGTTCTCAGTAAGTCCTCATTGGTGCAATGCAGGCATGGTAGTCGGCAAGGATTGGTTTGAGCGGGGTGGAGCTGGACTGAAGAGCTCGGGAAGCACCAATTGGCAACTCATTGGCAACTCAGGCAAGAAGGTCTGGTCGAGATCGGACTAGCAGTAAGCGTCAATGCGGAGATTCGATGGTTTGATGTCGTGGTGCACTATCTACTGGCAGTGGAAGTAGGTGAGGCCACGGCGTGGGAGGTCCAGGAGTAAGCACACTAAGGAGGGAGAAGGGCTACTAGGACTGTGGCAGTGACCAGTCGAGCTCAAGGCAGCAAGGATAGGTCCAAACAGCATGGTGAGGGCGGAGAACATGTATAGAAGTCCAACTGGACTGACCTTGTTCCAACCAAATTTGGCTTTGTCCCGAATGAGAGGTGATGGCTATGGGTGAAGGATGTTGTCATCAACAAACCTACAACATAGGAGAGAAGACAAGCAAAAATATTTAATAGAGAAAGAGGACAAGCACCCAAGATAAATTTCAATAACCTCTTTTATTAGCTACCAGTGATCTTCAAGTTTTCCTCTTTGCTTTGCTTTAGCTTCTCATCCTCTCCCCCCCCAACCCCCTTTTTTGGCAGGAGTCTTAGCAATTATTATATGTGTCAAAGAGATTGAGTCAAATCTCCATCTCCTTTGTTTTGAACTGCAGATAATGCATTTAAATTTTGAATGTGACTTTGTTACCATTTTGTTCTAATTGGCATAGAATGTTATGGTTGAAGATTTGAATGAGATTCAAAATTTTAGATTTATTTCTCAAATCACCAAATAAAGGGGGTATTATGTAATTTTTTTTGAAATTTAGACTAAATTATAATTTCATAAATATTTTGGGTCTTTGTGTAAAAAAACTTATACATAAAGTTTTAGAACTCTCGTGATCCTTTTTGAACAAAATTTCAATTACTTACAAATAATAATTTTCGTGGAATTTATTTGCAAAAAATTAGAATTTTAGGATTTATTTGTGAATACAAATTTTTTAAAATGTTTATTTGTGAACCCTAGATTTTCGGGGGTCAATTTGTAATTTTAGGATTTTATTAGACATTTTCATCAAAATTTCCATCATTGGGATCAATTCATTAGAGAAATCCAGTTGACAACCTATTTGTAAGAATTTATTCAATCTAGAGACCTATTTGTAAGATTTTTATATATTTTTAGCCCAAATTTTGGATAAATTCTGGACCTGATTTTGGTCCAAATATCTAGTCCACTCAATCTATTTGGGTTGAATTTAATTTAAGCTTTCAATGATTTGGGTTCAAATTAAACTCAATTTTTAGTTGAATTTGATCACAATTTAGGTCCAACTATGACCCACACTTGAACCATAATTTAGTGGCATATAAATTTCAATCCTGATCATATTTCAATCAATATTTGAATGTCCAAAAATCACCTTGAATAGTCTTGACTGTATAAATATTATATTTGATGAAGTTTACTCTTTATTGGAGAAAAAAATTAATTAATGATGATGAAAATATCTTCAAGAAAATAAATGAGATATAACTCAAAAGGAAAGAAGAGAACGAGTCAAGTAAAGCTCCAAAAGGAAAGGATGATAAAGATGAAGGGAATGAATAAGCAGAACAAAATGGAGATATATAGCTCCCCAAGACTTGAAAATTCAAGAAATTCACCTAGAGGATCAAATCGTTGGTAAGTTGACCAAGAGGTAAAAACTAGATATGCTATTAAATATAATCTTTATTATATCACTTTTTTTCTCAAGTTGCACCCAAGAACCTTGGTGAAGCTCAAAAAGATATTAGTTGGATTCTTGCTATGTAAGAAGAGCTAAATTAATTTGAACAGAATCAAGTTTGGAAGCTTATTGTAAGACAAAATAACTACCCAATAATTGGTACCAAATGGACCTTTAGGAACAAGCTAGATGAAAAAGGTATTATGATTTGAAATAGGACTAGATTAGTGGCCCAAGGTTTCAACAAAATAGAGAGATTTGATTTTGATGAAACTTTTGCACTCATTGCTCATTTGAAATCTATTTAGATTTTTCTTGCATTTGCATACTTGAAAAGATTTAAACTCTTTTAAATGAATGTTAAAAATACTTTTTTAAATGGTGTTTTATCGAAGAAAGTCTATATTAAACAACCTCCCAGATTTGAAGACTCAAAATTTTGCAATCTTGTTTTCAGATTAAAAAAGGCTTTATATGGTTTAAAACAAGCTCCAAGAGCTCAGTATAAAAAAAGCTAAGCTCTTTCTTGATTTCAGAGGATTTTGAAAGAGATTATATAGACACCCCATTATTTTTATTAAAAATAAAAAATTATTTATTAGTAGTACAAATCTATATTGATGATATTATATTTGGTACTACTAATAAAAATTTGTGCAAGATGTTTGCAAATATTTTACAAGAGGAGTTGGAGATAAGCATGGTGGGAGAACTAAATTTCTTCCTTGAACTCTAAGTGCAACAATTAAAAGATAAGGTTTTCATCAATCAAGCTAAATACACCAAAGAATAACTCAAGAGGTTCATCATGGATGAAGCTAAGTTAAAAGGAACTCCAATAAGCCGTAACCAAGTTGGACAAAAATGAAGATGGTGAAAAGGTTAATGAAAAGTGATATATAGTTATGATTAGTAATTTATTATATCTTTCTATAAGTAGAAATGTTTAGTGTTTGCTTATGTTCTATATTTCAAGCCTCACCTAAGAATTCTTATATAGTTGCTATGAAACATATACTTAGATATCTTAAGGACACATTAGATCCAGGTTTATGGTATCCTAGGGTTAATTGCTTTATTTTGATTAGTTTTTGTGATGTGGATTATGCCAATTATCATGTGGATAGAAAGAGCATAAGTAGCACATGCCAATTTCTTGGGAAAGCTCTTATATCATGGAGTACCATGAAATAAATTTCAATAGTTCTTTCTATTATCGAGGTTGAATATATGGTCATGGGGTGTTGTTACTCAAAAATCTTTTGGATGTGGCAAACACTTCAATATTTTAATTATGAGTTTGCAAAATATATCACTAGTACTATTAGTTTATCCAAAAATCTAATACTGCATTCTCATTCAAAACATATTGATTTTTGACAACACTTTATTCATGATCATGTTTCTAACAGGATGTTTCATCAATTTTTGTCAACATCAATTATCAACTTGTGAATATTTTCACAAAATAATTGGATGAGATGCCATTTTGCTTAATGAAATTAGAGTTTTAAAAAATTGATTTGATTTAGTATTTTGAAAATTAATTGATGTGTTTTATTTTGTCTCCTATGTGTCATCTCCCTTCCCACATCTATGTTTGGTTGACCCAACAAACAAGGTATAATATGTAGATTGACCACATCATCTTAGAGTTTAGCTTTCTAAAGCACCTTAAGATGTCTGTCTTTCTTGAAGACCCAAGCATAGTAGAGGCACCATAGGGTCTTCCTTTTTACTATAATGCCTACTAGATCCAATTTAAGGTTGGGTTGAGTTTTTCTTCCCTCCATTCCTTTAAACATTCCTAGAAGCATGAGCTGCCATTGGAATTGGTGACATCAAACATGATGACAATGATATTGGCCTTTTAGGTGTGCCCTATGGCCTACGAAGTGACTCCTTCTATAAATATATTCAAAGGCTTCCTACTTTGACAACCTAGGACTACCTCTTAAGGTCGATGCTCTCTCTAATTGTAGCAAGTGCTTTAAACTCAATGGACACCAAGCTAAAACTTTTAAAGTTTAGATGAGGTCAGCCATAATGAGTAAGAGGAATGCTCTCCAGTGGAGCTCTAAGAAGTATCTACACTTGCATAGATAGAGTGTGGCTCAGAGCTTAGGTTAGTTACACTTATGGGCTGACAACTTTGGGTGTTTTTGACACTCACTTGTTGATGATGATTTGCTTTTCTTTGTAGGGGAAGATGAAGCTTAGTGCGTTAATTATGCTATGGGGAGTAAACTCCCCCCTCCCACTTCCTCCAAAGATATAGTAGGGGAGGGGAGCTCCTCCCGTACTCTAGCTACCAAGAAAATGCTGACCTCAGCTTTTGACCAAGAGGTTAAGGCTACTCAGTGCTCCTCTCCTCAGCTAGAGGAGGGAAGGTCTCCTCAACTAGAGGAGGGAAGGGGAAAGGAAAAGTGGGCGTTATAGCCCCCATTTTGAGCACCATTGACTGAGGTGAAACCCTCCCCATCACCCTAATCTCAAGGCCTTCCCTTGGACTCAATATAACTGCACCACCTTCATTTGCAACTGAGGAAAGGATTGATGTGCCTGTTGGAGCACCATCCTCATCTAGGGGTCAGACGGCTAGTCCAGACATTGTGTTTTCAGTGCAGATTCCCCCTATGGACTTCTTTAACCTCCAAACCAATGAGGTTCATCTCCTTAGAGATGAATAATGACATTGTGAGGGTAATATGATAGCCCCCTGCCTTTCCTTCCTTCTCTTTTCTTTTCTTCTTATTTTTTTTTCTTCTTTTTTTAATGCTTCTATTGGTTCGTTGCAGCATGCCATGGCCACCAACAAGGCCCTTAATCGTTGGAGGGCTGCAAAGGAGCTTGCTCAAAAATCTCAAGTTGTAATTGATGCTAGGGCTCTAAGGGTGGCCTAGTTGGAAAGGGAGCTCGCTAAGGTTAAGAACCTATTGGAGGCCTCTGATGTGGCTTAAAGGGTTGAGAATGTCAAAAAGGAGATCGAGCTCTATAATGGTTAGTCTGCAACCTCTAAGGCAAAAGCCAAGGCAGTAGAGGAGGCTTGAAATCAAGCACTAGGAAAAATTGATACTAGTCACTAGGAGGCAATGATGGAGTTCAAGGCGTCAGATGAGTATAGGGATGAACTTGGTAGCTGGAGTGCTAATGGTCTCACTGATGACTATTCAGATAGCCAGTATGATGTCCTTGACATGTTGACAAGGTCTAATTTTGACACTTTTGAAGACCTATTCCTCTGGTTCATCAACCTCAAGCTACTAGTGGAGCAATATTGCCATTATCAATATGACACTAGTGGTCTCCCTTTGTTCCCTCTAAGTCTTGAGGACAAACCCTCTAGGCATAGGGCAACACCTCCACTTGAAACCAGGGATGCTTGTCATTTGGTGAGCCCTACTCAACCTAGTGGGAGCACTTGAGCTTTTGAAAGGCTTGCTTGTTAGGTTGTCTTTGTAATTCCCCTCTCTTTTGAGCTTCTAATTGTAATGGGGAGGTCCCTCCCCCTTCATTAGTTTCTAATGAACACATATGTTTCCTATAATACAAATATCTTATTTTGAATGTAATTTGAAAGAGAAGGCTTTAGTCATACCTCCTTTCTTTATGAGTGGCTCTTTAGGCCATGAGGTCCAAGGACTTCATCTCGAGGAGTGTCTATATCCCAGCCTTACCATAGGAGGTGGATTTTCCTCAGCAAGTTTACAGCTCATACCATCTCACCATATAAGGAATGGTTATTTTCAGGCCTTCACTAGTGACAACACTTGAGTGCTTTGTTTGTCAAGTATCAAGCTTATGGTTAAACTACAAAGTTAAAAAATGGAGCTTATAATCAATTTTTGGTCAAGCATGAGGCCTATAGTTGTAATTTGTCCTCCAGTCAAGAGTTACTCTTGTAATTGAGTCTTCAATCTTTTAACTAATTTTAATGAAGATTTCATTCCCTAGCAACTTGTTACTTTGATTTGAATATAATTAAAAGGAAGGTTCTGAGTGTACCTCATCCTGATTTGCCATGCTAGTTGGAAGGTTTCTTGGGGTCAAGCATGAAATATTGTAACCATTCCTCAGTTAAGAGTAGATCTTATAACTAGGCCTTTGAGGGGTCAAATGCAAGAGCTTATAACCATACCTCAGTCAAGAGCAAATCTTGTAACTACACCTTCATAGGGTTCAAGTATGAGAGCTTGTAATCATACCTCGATCAAGAGTAGATCTTGCAACCAAACTTTTAGGAGGTCAAACACGGGGCGCAAGCACGAAGCTTGTAACTATGCCTTGGTCAAACAACGGATCTTATAACTGAGCCTTCAAGGGATAAAGTATAAGAGTTTGTAATCATCCCTTGGTCAAAAGTGAATCTTATAACCAAGCCTTCAGGAGTCAAGCACAAAAGAATGTAACTATAACTTGATCAAGAGCAGATCTTGTAATAGGAATTTAAGTCACAATTCCTGTGATAACAAAAAGCAGTAAACATGTTTTATTGAGAGAATAACTATAAATCATTTATATGTTAGGTTTGGGGGTGGTGCTATAGCAGCCCTACTCAGTCTTTGACAGCATAGGTTGCTGCCATTCCCAATTCAGTATTCCTCATCTACCCTATTTCTTCAGCTTGCATGGCAATTCAGCATCCATCATCTCTTCCCCTTTGAGCTTCCTTTGTTATTATAGGTAGGTGGCATAGCAATGGTGTGCCATGTCTTGTTCCCTGCATCTCTCCAGTTCCAAACTTGGTGGGAAGCTGTAGGAGAAGTTGGTGTGTGGAGCTTATGACCTACAATATATTTAAGGCAAGGTGACTAGGAATTGCACTATAAGGGGGGATTGTGTCCTTTCCACAAGGAAGTTGATAAAGAAGGTGGCGCTTTTCTAGCCTTCTCCAACTATCATAAGCGCTCTCACCACTCCTTTAGAGTTTAAGGAGTCTTCAGTGAAGCTAATCAACCTATTATGGTAAGGTCATAGTGGCTTATCACACTTTATTCCATTATATGCCCTGACAAATAAGATGCTAGTAGATGATCCCGTATTCACTAGCACCCTTCTTGTAAAATACCCTTCCAGGATAAGGGTGACCACTAGAGCTTCATCGTGGCACTTGGGGCCCTTCTCTAGGGCCTGTGCATCTTTAGGTTGATTTTCTTTCTACAAGTGTTTTCCATGCCCAGGTGCCCTACGAGGGGTGAGCGCTTGGCCGTGATGACAACTCTACTCTCATAGTAGGAATCTTCCCAAATCATGGTGAGGAAGCCTTTAATCGCTTGAGCTGAGGGAGGGGATGGGTGACTAATCGCCTCAGTGATCATTCAAGTCCATGGTCAAGTCACATCTCTTACTAGCTTGGTCTTGTCCCTCTTTGCAAACAAATATCACCAAGTGGCTTTCACGGATAAGGCACTCAATCTGGAACTTCAAGTTTCAATACTCTTCCATGTTGTGGACATGGTCTCTGCGATACCTGTAGTATTTAGAGATATCAAGCCTCCCCTATTCTTGGCGAATTGGAGAGGGCTTCTGCAAGTAGCTCCAATCCTTGATCTGTGCTAGTATCTTGGCCTAAGGATAGTTGAGTGGGGTATAGCTTTAGAACTTGGCTTTGGAGTCCTGTGGTTTGGCTCTTGGCCTTTTGGGCTTAAACAATTGCAACTTTCTTCTCTCTTTCTATCCCTAGGAGCCCTCAGCTTTCTACCAAACTGCCATCATTTCTTTCACATCAATGTGTTCAGGGGCCTATTCCATGTATTCCACTAGTGCCTATGGTAGTCGTCACACCATTTCATGAGCCATCCACCCAACCCTAAGATCATTCATAGCTACAACAAATATAATAAAACTATCAAAATAATTTACTCAGATTTGAGTTGCATTGAATCTAGAGAGGTAGTCCCTCATGCTCTCTCCTTCTACTTGGCAGATCGCTAGAAAGGTTGATGAGTCACAACACTTCATTATAAGCCAAAAAAATTGGTTCATGAACTTGTGCTCCAGATTTGCAAAGCTCTCCACCAAACCTGTAGGAAGGCTAGAGGACCAAGCCTTGGCTAAGCCTTGAAGAGTGGCTAGGAATGCTTCGCACATCATAGTTTGGTTGATCTATATAGCAACATGCTATTCCTGAATGACCTAATGTGATCCAACTAGTCCTTGGTCCTATCGTATGACTCCCACAATAGTTGTTGGAACTTGGTTGTGGTTATTTGGCTATGAGATGGGGGTTCAATGCACTCATGACACTGCTCATTATAGATTTAGGCTTAGTTATGCTTCACAATCTTTCGTCCACCATCTAGGCCTACAATCCTATTAGAAGGTCACTTGTCACTCCTATCAAAAGGGTCAATTTGAACTTCAACCCTCTTGCTAAGCTAAAGTTTTAGGAATGTGTTAGTTCTTGGCTTAGCTATTGTGCTCCAACTAATTTAGATTAGAGTCTACAAGCTTTTCCTAGTCCTCTCTAGCTGATTCCAACCAGCACAAAAAGAAAAAGGCTACGCTCCTAGTTATGATGCGGGAAGCATGCTCTGATGCTCAAATCAGTGTACTATATTTTATTAGTCCCTTTCACTCTTGAGGGAGTTAGGATTTTTTTTCTAGAATGAATTGAACTTGTAAAGGAAGAAGAAGATATCTTGAACCCTCTACCTAGATGCCCTTGGCCCTATTATATTGGGCATTCTAGGTAGCTTGACTCGGCCTCCTCGATAACTCTATCATGTTTGGTGTGTGAGTTAGCCAAGGGTAGTTTGGAAATTTTTCTTGACCTTTGTATCATAATTTAGTGAGGCTTTGTTATGTAGTAGAAAGTGGAGTAGGGGTGCTAGTCAGTCTAAGTGGTGCAGGGAGTTGGTGCGACAAATGGTGCAAGTATTTGTCTCTTAAGAGTGTCATTGAAGTTATCCCCTTAGAGACAAAAGAAACATGTAGAGACAGTAAACGGTCTATTATACATGTCACAAGCTATAGAGCTTGTTTTATGATATGTGAGTTGTGAAGCCCATCCTCTGGTGACCGAGTTAAAGAGCTCATTTTCTAATAAGTGAGCTGTGGAGCCCATCCTCTGGCAATCAACCTATGGAGCTCATCTTTTGATGGATGGACTGTGGAGCCTATCCTTTGATGGCCAAGGTTTGGAGTTTATCTCCTAATAGACAAACTGTGGAGCCTAACCTCTAGTGACCAAACTATGGAGCTCATTTTCTGATGAACCGATTGTGTAAATTATTCAAATATCAATGATATTTTTTGAAAATAATCTATGCAAATAGTCAACTAATTATACCACCGTTAATCACATTCAAATACTCTACCTTCTAGTTCATCTAAAACTATAAGACAATATCAGAACATGGTTAATTGTTCGTTCTTATTATCTTACTACTATATTAAGTAAAATGAGAAGAGTTTTTAATTAAGATAAATAAAAAAAAATTTACACAAAACTCCCTAAGATATTTTCTATTTATAAGCAACTGCCCACAATTTCAGTATTTATCTTACAATTCCTTTATCAAGTTTCAATTAAATTTTAAATATAAAATTTATCTTTACTCTTAAAGTCAAATTTTATATAAGTACTCAATATTTGTGTAATTTTTTAAAATGAGGGTTTTCCATATTTTTAAAATTCATTATGTTCTCTAAATTTTGATGAAATTAAGGATTTTTTTATAAGTTTTTAATAAAATATGGACTTTTATGAAAATTTTAGTAGAATAAAGATTTCAACAAAATGAGGTTTTTATTAATTTTTGAGAGAAAAATTTTACATAAATTTTTAAAAATTAAGTACTTATGTGAAAATTGATTTAAAGGTAAATGTGAATTTTTTTGCTTTGAAATTTTATCAAAATTTAATCAAGGGATTATAGATTATAAAATTAGAAAAGGAGCTTGTAGAGAAATACCAAAATTACAAAGAGTTATTCATAAATAGAGCATATTTCAGGGGTTGTATGTAAAATTTTTTTAAAAAATCTCAAACATAAAATGGATTTACAAAATAAAAATAATAATATAGAAAAGGATTTATTTTTATCATATAATTAACTGCAAAATAGATTTACCAAACAAAAAAATCTACTAAAAAATATTAATTTATTTTTCACATAATTAACTATAAAATGGATCTACTGAAAAAATAATAGCTAAGAGATGTCAGTCAAACACTGTGCATGGCTTTTTGTTTGTTGAAACAATCCAAACAATTGGAATCTAACATGGCACCCAAAATTTTGAATTTTTAAATTTCAAAATTCAAATTTTAAGCCTATTTTTTCATAGTTTTAAGTATGATTTTTCATGAATTCGTGGCCCATTTCCTAGTTTATTTTTTACACAAAAGTTCAAATTTTTAAAAAAATCTAATTACACTACAAAAATACCATGTACCATTACTTTGGATGGATGCAAGATGATCTGATGAAACTTATTTTCATTAAAATTATGATACTCTGGAGCTTGGATACAAATGGAATGATCTTCTGTTTGAATTTTAAATTATGGATGAGATATCTTATTTGTGGATCAAATTATATCATTTTCATAGTATTATATCATCTGGGGATTATTTGTAATTTTTTTGTCTTTAAGGATCAATTTGTAATTTTGAGAAATTCAGAGATCTTTTTATAAAAATTAGTCATACAGAATTATTCATAAAATTTTGAAACTCTCAAAGTCCTTGTAAAGTTCTATTTTCAAGTTAATAATATTTTGGACTAATTTTAGAAATTAAAATATTCAAGTAATATATTTCTAAATTTACAAATATTAAATTTATAATTTAATATTTTATAGAGGATTTATTTATAAAATATAAAGATTTCAAGGATTTATTTGTGAATATAAATTCTTGAAGAGTTTATTTGCAATCCTTAGATTTTTATGGGAATCAATTTACAATTTGAAAGTTTTATAGACTTTTTTGTAAAGAATTTCATCTTGTGAACTTAATTGTAAGAAAAATATGATCAAGAACTTATCTATAAAGATTTATTTAGTCCAAAGATCTATTTATAAAAATTTTATATTTTTCATTCTAGTCCAGATATTTGATGAATTTTGGGTCTAATTTTGATTTAAGAACTTGTAAGAAAACAAAAAAAAAAGAAAGTTTAAAATCAGCAAGAACTTAAAGAAAAAGAATTAGAGATCAAGATAGAACACTTACCTTCATATAAACTCATGTTATATCGCAACGGACCTACAAAAAAAGTAAACTAACACCATAAGCTTCAGAAGAGAGAAATGAAAACATGTATAATTATTTTGATAGCTAAAATAGCAGGACAGTGAAATTAATTGATAACAAATCAAGAAAGACAGTCAATCATCAAATCGAGATGGTTAGCATAAGTCAAGATTTCTACCCACTCGCTCCAGTCGAAACTAAACAAGGTAGAATTGGACTTGCTTAGTTAGTTAGCCAAGTGTCATGTCAAAGGAAGTTAACTGACAGTAAATATAAAGTCATCAGTGACACTTCAAGTTTAACTAACACAAGCATAAAAGAGATTGGTGACACTTCAAAATTTAATCAACAATAAGCTAAAGATGTCATCGACTATCAAATTGAGAATGATTGATATAAGCCAAAGCCACTAATTATTACCTTAAATTAAATCAAACTAAGGTAGTCTTGAACTTGCTTAGTCAGCCAATCAAGCACTATGTTCGAAGATAGTTCACTAATATAACCATAAAGCCATTAATCATGCCTTAAAATGATTAGTATAAGCCAAAACTACTAATCATTCTCTCAAATCAAATAGAATTACGGTAGGCTTAAACTTACCTAATTAGTCAATCAAATTCCATGTTCAAAGTAAGCTTAATTGACATAAGCATAAAGTCATCGGTGACATTTCAAACCTATTGACATAATCAAAATAGGCCATCAATTATCAAATTAGAAATCATTAACATAAGCTAAGGCCATTGAACATTCTCTTAAATCAAATATCAAAAAAAGTTAACCGATAACAAATAGAAAGTCATTGATGATGTTTCAAACCCTAATTGGATCAACTGACATAAGCCAAAGTAGTTAGTCACACCCTAAAATCAACCAATGCTATTAGCATTTCCTAAGGATCAAACCAAGTATCCATCCGTGTCAAGTGCACCAGAGTAGGGCAATTGTAAGCATCGACCTTTCCCAATCTCTTTCTTATTTCATGTCATTTCGTATTATGAATTTAAATCTTTTACATTATAAAGTAGGGGTATGTCCTTACTTAAGCCATGTAATCTCTTCTTTCAATTAATCAAATTATGCTTTTCTTTCTTTGTGTCTCTATCTTATAATTAACAAAAATTGCTTGTGCCTGCTAAAAATCATGTTTACACAAGTCTTGATTATATACTCAAAACCACCTAAAATTTATTTATTTTTTTGAGATTCCTTCTTGAGATCTTTAGCTATCCCCAGTGGTCAATCATGCCTCCATAAATTCTAGCATGCCTAGCAAGATTTTTCTTTCTTGATTTGTGACAAGCATATGTGTAGTTAATCTTTACACCATATAGCACTGATTAGCCACAAATTCTGGCACATTCGGTAGAACATGAATTCACCACTAAGTGTAGAAACCTAGTTAGTATGATAGAAACATTAATAAGATAGAATTATAATTAACAACTAATTAATTGTGTTCTCTTTTGCAAAAGAAAATATCAAATGACATCAACAAAGAACATCCTGACCCCAACATACACTATTGTCTTGGGATAAGGATTGGTCATTTGTCTACCTCAATCGATGATCACTATAGGAGGAATTGGAGCTCGGATCAAGTTTGAAACCATCTCTGAGGTTATCCAATTCAAAAGCACACTTGCTAAGTCACCAACCAAAATTGCAGTCGCATAAAATGAATCCACTTCTTACCTTTTTCATCAAGAAAAAGAGACCCAATGTCATTATTTCTAAGGTGAAGGGTCAACTTGAAGTGTAGTAAAATGCTTCACCTTAACCAGCAAGGATATTTGACTATCACAAGCAAAAGGCAGGTTGCTAGAGTCTTCAATCGACTTGGGAAGCTCACCCCTTGAATGAAGTCAATTATTACTATTCTCATTTCTAATTCTTTCACCTTATTGAATGACATAGTGAAGTGTAAAAATAAGTTAAAAGGGACACAATATTACCTTAATACTATATTTAAGGGGAGAATAACCAAGCCAAACAAGAAAAATCATCATAAGATGACAACTAACTATAAAATTCCATAAAAGGAAACTATTCACGCTGTCAAAGTCATTTATCATTATGATTTTAGTAAGGATTGAAAGCCCACTTAGCTAGCCAAATGTCAAAAGAAGATTTTGTGAATAAGGCTTGCAGATAAGGAGACTCTAGAAGAAGGGACCCTTATGAGTCATTCATTATTACCATGTCAGAGAGAAGGTATAACTACTCGCTCCATGAGTAGACTCCTAAACAAGGGAACCCAATTGATGGGAGAAGTCCTCCTTGATCCAAAACACACAAAATAAAGACTTGATTCTCAAGACATAAATCATCAGATTTTGATAGAATCCTTGGTTATAACTAAAAGTTGTCATGGGAAAATGACCATAGAGGCACTTTGAGAATAATTAAAACAACAAGAGAAAGAGAAAGATAAAGCTTAGAAGAAAGTCATGGAGTTGATGGAAATGATGATACAAATGAGACAAAAGCTTGACAAGTTAGAGTGGTCTCAATAGTCATCCTAAGAAGCTACAAGGGTGGTAGAAAATACACCTCCTATAGATGAGATCCATCAAAATGTAGACCCTTCACAGTTGCCTTCTCCACCAGCAAGGAATACCTACTCATCAATTTCAAGGATTTTTGATAATATGAAACTATACAATAACAAATGCCATGAATAGTGGTAGCATAACTAAGACAGAAAAGTCATATGGGTAGGATAAATAATGCAGGTAAGTCATACTCAAGTTATCATGACCAAGTGCCTATCCCATGGGCTATACAGTGCCTACGTTCAAACAATTTAATGACACTAGTAATTCCAATAATACATAGCTTACTTTGTGATCCTGTGTGTGGATTTAAGCAATAAACCCTCATTGTTAGTTCATTAAATCTCAACAAGCTTAAATAGAGTAGCATTTTCAATTAGAATGAATACAAACCTAGTCACAAATAAAAGAAGCCTTCCATATTAGGCTTGAAGAAGTTAGCAATAAGGCGCCCATTGTAGAACTCATCTAAATGCCAAAGCATGGTAATAAATCAATATCAGATTATATCATATGATGGAGAAACCTTAGTATCAAATGTAAACAATACATAAGACAATTTGATGGCACCCTACCTAAGTGCGTCCTCTGTTCACATTTTCTAAGACCTTATTGTTTAGGCTAAGAAATTAGAGAGGATTGGCCCACCAATATTAGCTAGTTTATAGAATGTCAAACTAAAAAAAGATAAGGCAAAGTAAGGAGAGCCTTCTAAAAATATGAGGGCAATATTCACAACAAATGAAAAAAAACTACAAACCCCACCATGGGTAGAGATACTTCTAAAAAATTACCAACTCCTAGGGGAGATGGGGAGGTACAACCACCTAATGATCTCCAACAGAGGCTTAGGAAGAAATGCTCATTTAAGAGAGAGCATAGGCAAAATTTGTTGCTTTTTGTAGTTTTGATGATGAACAAACTTTGTATTTGATCATATAGTGAGTATGTATAGTGTGTAGCCAAGCCAAGCCCGAAACAAAGATCAAGCCTATTCAAAAGCCTCAAGTGTAAATGAACATGAAGATAATATTGAAGATGATGTGTGATGCTAGATCAATGGATAGAACTTGAAGAATAGAAGATGGCTTGAAGAAGGCTCAAGAGGTCATCAAGTCGACTCAATAGGCTTAGACTTTTTATTTGTTGTTTGAGTCGAAGGCTTGCATTTGAATCCTTAGTTTAGAGCTTTGACTAACACTCAAATCCATCTTAGAATGACTTCATTGGCCTACCATTTTATCCAAGATAAGTTATAAAAAGATGTCAAGCTAGGGGACTGAATTTGTGGTAAAATAGAGTTTTTTGGTACTTTCAGACACCTGAATTTAGGGTTTGGATGCCTGATCTAGCAAATTAACCTCTAGGACTACTAATAGCTTCAGATACCTGAACCCTTAGGTTTGGATGCCCAAAGATCAAAAGCTGTAAACTTCAATTGTCTCAATTTTCTAGGATCGATTATTCGATACAGTTTTCGATTGTCGAAATCAGCCTAGTTTATATGTCCAAACCTGATGACTGAATGTTCAAACACATGACATCATTTATAATGACTAGTTTAATTTCAACTATTGGGATGTTTTGAATGCCTGAACCATATGATCCGAATGCTCAAACTTGGGAGAGTGTAGCAAGTAATAGCTAGCTCTCTCACCAACAGGAATATAAGGGCTTGGAGATTGCTTAATTAAGAAATTTTTTATCTTTGAGTATCTTTGAGAGAAAGAATAAACTTTTCCAAGCCCTCTAGCCTTACAAGAACTCTAACCTTAGAATTCACTTTCATATTTTCTTGCCCTTGTACTCTTCTTGAGAGGCTATTGTGGAAAGGAAATTTGTATTTTATTTTAACCTCTTTAATTGTAAATACTCCTAGGATGTTAGAAGTATGTGTGGAATGAATCTCCAGTGTGGGAGTCGATTCTTGCCAGTTAGAGCAAAAGTTGTACAGGCATGGGTTCACTTGAAATAAGTGACACTCATAGTTTATGAGTTAGTATAAATGCTTTGTTTTATTTTAAGAAGCAATGACTATAGTGGAGAGTCTAATTCCTCAAGATTGAGGCAAGGACCATGAAGTAAGCACAGTTGGTCGCCAAATGATATAAAAATCATGGTGTCATCTTTACTTTCCTCTATTTACTTTATAAGCAATCGTGATTCATTTTCTTGCTTGTAGGCTTGTGTTAACTTGCATATTGATTTATGAATTAGTTTTCAAATGCGAAAAAGTTTTTATTGTTCTTTATAAACCTTGTTCACCCCCATATTAGGTTGCCATTTTGGGTTTCAATTGTTATCAGAGCCTAGTGCTCAGATTTGTGGTTTAACAACTTTGAGTTTTTGATTGATTTCTATTATGGTAACTTTTGATATTTCTCCTTATTTTAGAGAGGATCAATCTATTATTCGTCCCCTATATTTTGGTGGAAATACTTTTAATATTTTGAAAATCTATTTTAAGGTTTTCATTAAGAGCATTAATTTTGATCTTTGGCATGTAATAGAAAATGGGTACTCTCCACCCATCAAGATGATTGATGATGTGAAGATTCCCAAACCATCAAAAGAGTGGAATACTAAGAGAAGAAGTTAGATTCCACTAATGCTAAAGCAATTAACATATTGCATTGTGTTTTTACATGAAATTGATTTTAAAAGGATTTTATCTTTTGAAACTACTCATGATATTTAGAATTGCTTATTATTCACTCATGAAGGAGTTGATAAAGTAAAATGTTTGTAAATCAATTTGAGTCTTTTAAAATGCATTTTTTTGAATCTATTTTTGATATGCTCTTACGACTTATGGAGATTTTGAATGGCCTACATTCACTAGGCAAGTTTTATACTAATGAAGAAGTTGTGAAAATGGTTCTTAGGTCCTTGCCAAGATCATGGGAGCCAAAGGTAATGACCGTTCCAGAAGCAAAGGACCTCAAGATGCACACACTTGAAGAACTCATAGGTTCATTATCAACCAATGAGATGCATCTCAAAGAATTAGGAATGAATGATGATAAAGAGGAAAATAAGATGAAAAAGAGAAAAGCTTCAAGGAATAAGAAAGTAGGAACACAAGAGTCATCCTCTCATGCTCAAGAAGAAAAGAAGAAAAAGAAGAAAATAAAAGAAAAGTCTACATGGGACAGCACGGATGACGACTCCAAAATTCACAACCTCAACCTTTACCTCATGGCCAACTATGAAAGTAATGCGGATGAGATAAGTCACTTAAATTTTGAAAAAAATAGAAGAAGCATTTGAGGACCTATATGCTAGACATAAGAAATTGTTGCTTCATAAATACTCTTCTTTGAAAAATAAATTACTTTTAGTTGAAAATAAATTTGTTACTTTGAAACTATCTACTAATTCTTGTGATCACAAGAAGGACTTGGAACATCTTAAAAAGGAAAATCATGCCTTAAAAATCATCTAGAATTTCTTGTGATTTTAATACTAGTATTGATAAACTTAAAAAGAAAACTTGGATTTGAAAAGGACTCTTAAAAATTTTCTTTCATGAAAATGATACTTTGAATAAGATTTTGAAAAACCAAAGGAATGTTTTGAATAAATCTGAACTTGATTTTATCTCATCTTCAAAATCCAAGAGAACAAAATTCACTTTTGCAAAGGCTTCAAATGCAAAATTTTTGAAATTGAAATATCATTATTGTAGTTTTCATGGACATGTCTCTGCTTATTGCTTAATCAAGAAAAGTACTACTCTTACGCATATTTGTATATCAAAGAGCATGATTTCTAAACATATGGAATCCAAACAAGTTTGAGTTCCAAAATCATCCACTACTTGAGCTATTTTTCATTAACATAGGGATGAATCTTGTTTTTCAAAAGTTTATCCTTTAATCATCCTCTAGCTTAGTTAGCTTAAGTAGGATTTTCTCTTTTATTTGTTTTTTTCTTATCATCAATTTATTTATGATAATTTACTATGCTACTAATTTTTCTTGCATAGATAGATATGTTTTACTCTATAGATTATGAAGAGAGAGTTAAATTGGATGATATCTCTATAAACTCCAAAGGGAATTTTATCTCATGAGATAATCCAATAGCTTCAAACTCCTTTAATTTCCCTTTAATGCAATGTTGCTCACTTGATATTTCTTAATATGCATTAATTGAGTTTCATGCTATTGTTTGAGGTGATTTTTGCTACAATCAAATTTGATTAGAATATGATTAAAATTGAGACTTTTATGCCACTAAATTATGTCTCAAATATGAATCTCAATTGGACTTAAATCATGTTCGAGTTTGGCTAAAAATTAAGCTCAATTCGGACTTGAATCATTGGGAAATTTGAATTTAAGTTAGACCTAATCCAAATAAGTTAAGCGGGCTGGATACTTAGATCCAAAATTTATCTAAAAAATTTAGACCAAAAGGATAAAATATAAAATTTTGTAAATAGGTCTCTAGATTGAATAAATCGTTATAAATGGATCCTTGTCCAGTTTCTTTTACAAATAGGTCCCTGGAATAAGAATTTTTATGAAAAAATCTAATAAAATCCTAAAATTATAAATCAATCCTATAAAATTTACTATTTGCAAATAAATCCCTCAAAAGAACAATAATTATGATTTGGTCCCTATGAAATATAAGATTTGCACATACACCCCTTCATGATTACTTATTTGTAAATTAATTCCTATAATTTTAACTTTTCGCAAATAAGTTCTTGAAAAATTTCTACTTGCAGATAAATCAAAATTTTATTAAAAAAGAACCCTGAAAGTTTTTTTAAACTATATATATAAGTCTTTTTTATATGAAGACCGCTAAAAATCATAAAATTATAATTTTAAAAAAACTATAAATGATTCCTCTATAAATTTGTCATCATCTACAACAAACAGATTTATCCATATCTCTTCGTAGACTCATCCAAACTCAAGCTAATTCATATCCATATCTATTTACATCCATATCCACCATTCAAAAATTCAAATTAAAGGAGATCATTTCTGACTAAACTTTATCTCTTCAAACTTTATATAAACTCTATTAACATCATTAAAAGGGTCAGAGATTAGGAAAAGGCAGATATCATTGTGAGGAGACCGAAGAGAAGGGATCAGAGGTGAAACTGTGAACCAAAGAAGAACATGAAGCACGATAGGCACAAGTCTGAAAACTTATCTTGTTCTTTCTCTTCCCTATGCCTTTCTTTCTTTTGCCTTCTTCCCCCAAGGAGTTTAGCACCATGCCAATCAGCCCTTCCATGTTGCACGGATGAGAAGTTGTTGCATGCCCCAGCCTAGCCTCCATACTGGCTACCCACAAGGGTGATTTTGGTCCCATCATCAGTCACAGCTCCACGGCGAGCAACAAAATACTTCTCTACGCCAGCTTCAACCTAAACTTCAGCTCCACCACCCTCCCCAATGCCTTACTTATGCCTCCACACAAGAACCCTAGCATTGTCAACCAACACATCTCCATCATTAGCTGCCCCTCTTCATCTTAAAAATCCCATACTGGAGCTTCACCGCCCTCTACCCTTATCGGACTTGTCCGCACCCAGCCACTCCAACCTTTCTATGCCTACACCATGCCGATGAGCTTGCCACTATCTCATACATGCTCACTACAACCCATCATTGACAAGCCCCAACTGAGGCTTCTTTCTCCTTAATCACACCCTAGCTAGCCTTCAGGCTCACATTCAAGCCAACCTTTGGGCTTGCACCTTAGCTAGCCTTCTAGCTTGCACTCAGCTAGCCTTCAGGCTCGTACTTAGCTAGCCTTTAGGCTCACACTCAGCTAGCCTTCAGGCTCACACTCAGCTAGCCTTCAAGCTTGCACTTAGCTAGTCTTTGGGCTCGCATCAAAGTTAACCTTCAGGCTGGCACCTTAGCAAGCCTTCAGGCTTACATCCAAGCCCCCCTTTAGGCTTGCACTTATCCAGCCTTTGAGCTTGCATCGGAGCTAGCCTTTGGGCTCACACCTCAGTCAAACATCAAGCTTTTACCTCAGCTAGCCTTTAGGCATGCATCCAAGCCAGCCTTTAGGCTTGCACTCAGCTAGCCTTCCAGTTCACACTCAGCCAGCCTTCAGGCTCGCACCTTAGCTAACCTTTGGGCTTGCATCCAAACTAACTTTCAAGATCATAGTTAGCTAGCCTTCAGGCTCGCACCCTAGCCAACCTTCAAGCTCGCACCGTAACTAGCCTTCAGGCTCACACCCTAGCTAGCATTTAGGCTTGCATCTAAGCTAGCATTTCGGCTTGCACCTTAGTTAGTCTTTGGGCTCATACCTAGCTAGCCTTTGGGCTCGCATCCAAGCTAGCCATCAGGCTTGCACTCACCCAGCCTTTAGGCTTGCACCTTAGCCAGCCTTGGGCTTATGCTTAGCCAACCTTTGAACTCACACTCAGCTAGCCTTGGGCTCACATAAAATTATGATAAATAGTCAAGGATCCTCAAATCTAACTACTTAACATAAAGTAACTCAATCACATTGAAATTAAACTTAGCCAAAATAAATGGACAAAGGCCAAGTTGACTCAAATGGGCCTAAATTGATCAAACAAATGGACTAAAACCCAAATCGAGTTGGAGTCCAAAAATCCAAATTAAGTTAACCTAGACCAAATAAACTCATACTCAACTCTAATTAAACTCAAGAGGGGTTAATTTAAAATCAAGTTTAGTTCAAATCAAATCTAAACTGGATTGAACTAAGCTCAAATTAAACCCTAATTGGTTAAATCAAGTCTAAACTAAAAGAGCAAACTCAAAGTTAAACTAGGACCAAGCCAAGATGAGCTTGTATTGAAATCAAGTAGAACTAAAGTGACTTAAACTTGACCAGAGTCCATCAAGATGCAAATCAAAACTTGATAAAGGTCCAACACAAGGTTAAACTCGTCCTGAACCAAAATTGAATTCTGAACATTGAACTGAATTAAATCAGATTTGAATTAAAATTAGTACTACTCCAACTAGAGTCAATGATTAGCTTTTGGTAAATGTTTTTGCTGAAAATTGATGCTAAGTTGGTGGATTGAATTTATTATTGAACATTTAGTGACTTTGATGACTCACAAAAGCTTTTATCAATACTTCAAAGCTATATCAATCCCATAAATCATTGGTGACATTACCAAACTAAAAAAGTTAATTGCCAACACACTCAAAGCTATTGGTCAGGCTTCAAAGCTATACCCAACCCTCTTAACCATTGCTGATGCTACCAAATTAAAGAATTTAAACACCAACATGCTCAAAGTCATTGGCTATGCTTCACGCTAGTTAACCCTAAAAGTAGTTGACAATGCACCCTTCAAGCTAGTCAACCTCAAAAGTAGTTGACGATGCACCCTTCAAGTTAGTCAATCCCAGAAGTAGTTGATGACATGCCCCTAAAGCTAGTCAACCCTAGAAGTGGTTGATGATGCACCCCTCAAGCTAGTCAACCCCAAAAGTAGTTGACGATACACTATTTAAGCTACCCAACCCCTAAGTCATTGGTGATGCTACAAACCAAACATTCATTCAAGTCAGACACAATATGATCTAGCATGCAAGAGTGGGGCAAAGGTAGACATTGAACTCTTTTCATTCCCTTTTCTCATCTCATGTTATTTATGTATTCAAATCCATGCAAATGTAGAGGAGAGGGAGGGGGGGAGGCCCCTACTTAAATCATGTACTATTGTTTTCAAATCAATCAAATACTTTCTTATGTTTTTTTTTGTGTCTCTATTTTATTAGGTAGATTTCTCTCTTTAGGAGATTCCTGACAATCGTCAAGTTAATTAACAACAGGGGCTTGTGTCTATTGAAAGTCAATATTCTCACAATATCTAATAATGCACTTAAAATTAAAATAAATTTTGATTGATAATTCAAAGTTGCTCCTGGGGTCTCCGCTATCTTGGGCCACCAAAATCCATCCCACAACTACTAATATCATGGGGAAGGAGGAGTGTTCATTTGTGTTTGATGATTTTTTAATTAGACGTTCTTTGATTAAGATGCAATTTTGCTTGACTCAAATGAAAATTAGAGTCCTACCACTTACTTAGTTTGATTGAGTATTTTTAAAAATTGATTGTCAAATCTTATTTCTCTGTGCAAAAGTTTTTTTGCCTGTCTAGCTTGGATGTTTGACCAAGATTAATTGGATGCCCGAACTCAAATCTATTTTTCTTGGGTACTCTCAACTTCTTTCCTTTGGTCACCTGACTAGGACATTTCAAACGCCTAACGAATCCTTTGGATATTTGGTTGTTCAATTGAATGATCAATAGCAGATCTGCACCATATCTGTTATCTTAGGATGCCCAAACAGGCCAGTTCAAATGTTCATATGCGACATTTCAAACTTAAAACCCTAGCTAGCTGTCCAATTTCCCTCACTTTCTCTTGCATGATTTGTCTTCTCTGACCCTCCAGCAACCCTAGGTGTCTCCTCTAGTGTCTCAGAGGCTTCCTTGTGGCTTCCCTTTCTTTCCTCCTCCATCCTCAAGTGCTCTTCTTCGAATTCACCATGGCTCCTTGCACCAAAACTCCCATCTCCAAGTACTAGCGATCTACAGCTTCTACCTCCAGTGAGAAAGCTCAATTTTCTCTCTAATTTTATTTTTTGAATAGCTTTACTCATTTTAGGGATCAATTTGCTAGTTCTAGGATCATTCCTCCATGCCTTATAGACTTTATAGACTTAGCTTTCCTTAACCTCTCCACCCTATTTGTTGCCCAAGAGTAGCTAGATTTTGTATCCTCCCATGAGATTTACAATGAGGAGGATGTGTGGCTCTTTTATTCGAATGCATCTTTTGATTATGGCTGCATGACCCTCACATCCTTTTATGGGTATAATGAGATTATCATTGACTCTAACAACTTAGGATTGATCTTAGGACTCTCTACTAAGGAGGAAGAGGTCACCTTCACACAGTAATGCTCCACTATAAATTTTTTTCTCAAATTTTTTGAGATTGTTCAGGAAGTTTTTGGAGAGAATGATGCACTTGTCCTGTGCATAAAGAAGGCCTTGGCCTCTAACCTCCTTCCTCTTAGTTCCTATGTCCTCCACCAAATTTTTGCATACACTGTCCTTCTGAAGGGTGTGCATCAAAATGAGATATCTTATATTAAGTTATTAAATTACTATCTTCTGATTGGACAACTAGTCAACCTTTCATATATCATTCTTTATCATATAGCCTAGTACATCCTACATTCCACTACTATTCTTGATTGCTCTAGCATCATTTCTCATATTCACCACCATTTTAGGCTAGTCTCCACTTTTTAGGGTCCACTCTGTTACTTTACCCCTCCACAGACCTTTATGTGAGCTTCTCTCCACTTCATGGGATTCAACTTGTAAGAGGATGATGACATCATTTGGATGAGAGACTAAGCACCTGCCCCCGGCCGAGTCTAAGAGGTCGCCCCCACTATTCTAGTCAAGCAAATGCTGAGGCTAAGAATGGCAGGTTTTCTTGTTGATCCATCAATCAGAGGCTAAATAAGTTGACTAAGTGGCTAGATTGTCTCAAGGGGATAGTTACTATGGGGTACTAGCAGACCATGGATCATCTCAATATAGGGTTCCAGTAGACCATGGAGCTTTGGATCACCTCAAGGGGATGCTTACTCTTTCATGGACCGATTTGGGTAGGAGCTGAGCTTTTAAAGATTTTTGTCATATTTTGTGCCCTTGAATGGTTTTTGGTTTGAACTTATATTTTGATGTTATGTTTGTGGATGATTGATGGCTTGTGACTTGTTTATATATTTTGGTGACTTATCTATGTTTATGGATGGTTTAACTATTATGGATCTTATTTGGATTTATATGGATGTGGATTTTTCTTGTTGCTTTATATTGTTGCGGATGCATACATTGTTGTTATCTTGTTCTCTCCCTATGTATGACCTTTTTGTTGATGCGAAAAGGGGGAGAGTAACATAGTAACAAGGAGTTGTTTAAGGGAGTGTTTAAAATTGTCAAAATTCATGTACATTGGGGGAGTTGTTTACAATGGTTAACATTCATACATTCATGTACATTGTAGAGAGTCTTACATTCATGCTTAAAAATGGTTAAAATTTACATAGTGTAAAGGTTCTTATTTATTATCCACATTATGCATTATTCTAGTTGTTAAAGTATTTTAAATTTGAAAAATTATCTTTAACAAACTAGATTATGCATTGTATACTTGTGAGGGTTTGTCATCATCAGAAAGGAGCATATTACAATCATTTGTAGTTTTTATGATGAATAAACTTTGCATTTGATCATATCTCGAGCATGTGTAGTATGTAGCCAAGTCGACCCCAAAATAAAGATTAAGTCCATTTGAAAGCCTTAAGTGTAAGTGTACATGAAGACAATATTGAAGATGACGCATGATAGTGGATTAATGGATGGACCTTGAAGAATTGAAGATGGCTTGAAGAAGGCTAAGAGATCATCAAGTCAATTCAATAGGTTTAGACTTTTTATTTGTTGTTTGAGTTGAACATTTGCATTTGAATCCTTAGTTTAGATCTCTAACTAACACTCAAACTCATCTTGGAATGCCTTCATCAGCCTAGCATTTTATCCAAGATAAGTTATGAGAATATGTCAAACTAGGGGACTATATTTGTAGTAAAATAGTAGTTCTTTTATTACTTTCGGACACACAAACTTTAGGGTTTAGACACTGGACTTAGTAGAAATACCTTTAGGATTACTAACAGCATTAGACATCAAAACCCTCAGGTTCAGACCCTAAAGATCAAAGGCTATAAACTTCAGTTTTCTCAATTTTCTAAGATCAATCATTCGATACAAATTTCAGTCGCCTGAACTAGCCTGGCTCGGATGCCCGAACCTAATGACCAGATGTTGAACCCATAACATCATTTATAATGGCTAGTTTAATTTTGACTATTGGGATGTTTCAAATGCCTGAACTTTATAGTCTGAACATCTGAATTCGGTAGAGCATAGCGAGTAACAGCTAGCTCTCTTACCAATAGGTATATAAGGGTTTGGAGATTATTCAATTCAAAAGTTTTATATCATTGAATATCTTTGTGATAAAAAAGCTTTCCCAAGCCCTCTAGCCTTAAAGAGCTCTAACCTTAGAATTCACTTTCGTATCTTCTTGCCCTTGTACTCTTCTAGAGAGGCTATTGTAGAGAAGCAATTTATATTTTATTGTTATCCTCTTTGATTCTAAACACTCCTCGGGTGTTAGGAGTATGTGTGGGATGAATCTCTGGTGTAGGAGTCAATTCTTACCAATTTGAGCTAGAGTTGTACGGGCACAGTTTCACCCAAAGGAAGCAACACTCATGGCTTGTGAGTTTGTGTAAAGGCTTAGGTTCGTCTCAAGAAGTGACAATTCTATTGGAGAGTCTAAGCCCTTAAGATCAAGGCAAAGGCCATGTAGTAGGTGCAGTTGGTTGCCGAACCATATAAAAATCATGGTGCCATCTTTTAATTTCTTTATTTACTTTATAAGCACTCGTGATTCATTTTCTTGTTTGTCGACTTGTGTTAACTTGCATTTTGCTTTGTGAACTGGTTTTCAAGTGAGAAAAAGTTATTTTTATTCTCTATAAACCTAATTTGCTGTCATCCTCAATTGCCATTTTGGGTTTCAAAATCTTCCATTAGGCCTCTAATCATCAAAATGTAAAAGGCCAACTGAATCCAACAAAAAAGATCATTTAAATTATTGTCCTTATCATAAGGTCTTGGGTCATACCATTGAAGACTGATATGTATTCAAGGATTGGATCAAAAACTAATATTGGGAAGGTAAGTTAACTCTCTCAAAGTAAGCTCTATTTGATTTATCCACCAAACATATTAATCATACCACTGTGTTCATGGTACATGAGTCATTTGTTGGACTCCTTTTCGGGGAGGAAGAGCAATGTATATCCAAGCAAAAGTAGTTGTGGGAGATCTACATCTCTAAAAAACTAAGAAAGCTAAAAAAGAAGATTGCTAAGAATCTAAAAAATCCTAAGATGTAAGAAAAGCTTCATCAAAATAAGCTTTCCCACCTACTCAAGACATCCAGAAAAATGAATAAGAAGAAGAAGAAGAAGTTGGTTTAACCAGAGGGATATGCGGTCAAAATATAAAACATGTTTGAGGTGATTTTTGCTAAAAGCAGCTTTGATCAAAATTGATTGGAATCAAAGATTGGATGTCACTAGATTAAGACCCAAATAGGATTTCAGTTGGACCTAAATTGTGATCAAATTTGACAGAAAATTAAGTTTCATTCAAACTTAAATTATTATAAGATTCAAACTTAAACTAAATTTAGCCTAAATGGACTGAGCAAACCAACTATTTAGACTAATATTGAATCCAAAATTCATAAAAAATTTGGGCCAAAATGACAAAAAAATAATTCTTTACAAATAGGTCCCTAAATAAAATAAATCTTTATAAATAGATCTCTGATTGGATTTTTCCCACAAATATGCCTCAAGATAAAACGTTTTGTGGAAAAGTCTATAAAAATTCTCCAATTACAAATTGGTCCCCGTAAAATCTAGAATTTATGAATAAATCCCTCTAAAATTAATAATTATAGATAAATCTTTATAAAAGTAGGGTTTGTAAATAAAACCCTCAAAAAATTTATATTCTTAAATAAACCACTAAAATTTTTATTTTTTTATAAATAAGCCCTCTATGAAATGTTAAATTATAATTTAATATTTGAAAATTTACAAATAAACTCTAAAGATTTTTATTTGTAAATAAGTATAAATTTCATTAATAAGAAAAATCTTATAAAAAATACCTTAAAAGTTTTAGAATTTTATAAATAAATTTTTTTATAAAAAAATCCCCGAATTCCTCAAATCTACAAACTAAGACCGAAATTTCTTGAAAAATTTGTAGATTACCCCCTTGTAAATTAAATACTACAAGTGGATACGAATTTTAAAACTTTTATCTACAAAAGCTTTTCATCCAATCCAATCAAAAGTCCATCCATGCACAAGAAACACACAAACAAAAACAACTAATAAGATTTTTGGCTCAAAATTTGAATGAATCGTATCCGATCCAATCCATCCAATTCAATCTTATTGGCACCTATAAAAAACCTTAGAACATGCAAAACGAGTGGGGATCAGAAGTCAAAAAAAGGAGAAAACAGAGGGAGATCAACCATGAGTCAACTACATAGAAGAAGAAAAGGACAACAGAAAGGGGTAAGTTCTTTTTCATTTTCTTCTTCTCCAAGCCTTTCCTCTCCTCCTCCCTGTTATTGCAAGGCAATTGAGCCCTAATAATCTCCTGCTAAGCATGGTCGGTTGCTCAAATTTTGTAGTTTGGGCACCCAAACTTGAGTTCCTGCAATGCTACCACCCACGGCCTTGCTCACCTCAAGCTACCTGCAGGCTACTATAGTCATTCCTCCGGCCTCGCCCTTGTGCCACACTGACCATGCGTTAGCCCTACATAGAGCCGCCTGCTGCTTGGATCAGATCTTCCCAGACTTGGCCGTGTCCCGACAACACCATGCAGGCCTGAGTGCCCCGCCGCCTCTTGTCACTCCGGCCTCGTAGCCTTGATGCTCACCGGCTTCAGCTCTCTGACAGCCACCAACCCTCCTCCTCTATCATTGCCCCTACCTCCCAACTATCAGAGAAGGGCAGCTCTGCCTATTCCCTCACCTCTACCTAGTCCCTACCAGAGCCCAACACCTCTTCACTATGCTAATCACACCTCTCTACTGTGCTAGCCCAGACGTGTTGTTCCCTAGATCGGGGATAGATTCAGCCAAATTTGGCCAGATCTGGGCCAAATTTGAGAGACAAGGGAAGATGACCATGACTTTGAATGGACGAAGGAGAGAAGAGATCAAGATGCTTGGTGGGTGGAAGAGAAAAGAAAAGGTGGAGGGCTATTTCGATTGATGGAGGAGAGAAAGGGAAAAGAATGGTGAGGGACAAAAAAGATGATAAGAGGAAGGAGGAAAGAGGCGAAGTAAAAAAAATAAAAAGAAGGGAGGGTTGGAGCTTCGATGGAAGAAGGAAGAAGAAAAGAAAAGTAGAGAAGAAAAAGTTAGGGAAGAAAAGTAAAAAAAATATATAAAAAGCATTTTTGTTGATGACAGCTATAGGAGGGAAAAATAAAAAAAAGGAGAGAGGTACTTGAAAAAAGAAAAAAAAGAAAAAAATATTTTCTATTAATTTTCTCCCCTCTGCTTTGATTTGTATACTAGGCACATTGATTTCTTTCAAGCCTAAGAAATTTTTTTTGGAAATTCAACCATCTCATTTTTAGACCTAAGAAATTTCTTTGGAAAATTGACCATCTCATGTTCAAGTTAAGAGATTCTTTTAAATACCTGATAATCTCTCTTTTAAGCCTACAAAATTTTGTTAGAAATCTGATCGCCTCATTTTCAAGCTTAAGGGATTCCCTTGAGAACCTAGCTACCTCTCTTTCAAACCTAAGGGATTTTTTTGAGAATAAAATAATCTCTATTTCAGGCTTAAGGGATTCCTTCTAGAATTTAACCATCTCTACTTCAGACTCAAGGGATTCCTTGGAGAATTTGACTGTCTCACTCTGGCCTAAGAGATTCTTTCAAGAATCTGACTGTCTTATTTTTTCTCTAAGAAATTTTTTTGAAAATCTAACCACCTGATTTCTATCCTAAGGGATTCTTTCAAAAATCCAACCACCTCATTTCGGCCTAATAGATTCTTTCGAGAATCCGACTGTCTCACTCTAGTCTAAGGGATTCCTTCAAAAATCTGACCATCACATTTCTATCCTAAGAAATTCCTTCAAGAGCCCTAATGTCATATTTTTACCTTAAGAATTTTTTTCAAAAACCCTAACACCATATTTCTAGCGCAAAAGACTCTTTTAAAATTTCAAATATCATATTTTTGACTTAAAAAATTCCTTCAAAAATATGATTGTAATATTTTTGCATAAGGAATTCCTTCAAGAACCTAATTGCAAATCAGATCAATCAATTAAATTAATTGAAGCTAAAATCAGATCCAAACCTGAATCAAAACTAAAGTTGGGTCTAGACTTCAAAACTAAAATTAAGTCCAAACCAAAATTAAACCAAAATAAATCAGGTCCAAGTAATCAAAGCCCTTTCAACTTTCTAGCCATTGTTGAGCTCTAAACTTTTCAATCTCAAGCAAGTTTTCATTGTCCTTTCCTTCAATCTTCAGAGAACTTTGTGTGAGCTAAACTTATATTATTTATTTCTATTTTTCACTTGTAATCCACTATAAGGTTATTTGGAGTAGTTGAGAGACTGTACTCTAGATTATAGTTGCATCTTATCAATTGGAGCAAGAGGTGGTGTACGGGGTTAGTTTTACCGACAAAGTGAAACACTAGTGGAGTGTTGAAGTTATCAAGATCGAGGTAAGAGTCATGGAGTAGGAGCAGTTGATCTCTGAACCATGTAAAAATTATGATGCACTCTATTTCTCTCCTGCTTAATTTAATTGCTTGCACTTCTTATTATTTGTGAATTGGCTTTGAATCATGATCGATGGGTTGTATTGGTTTGATTTTGTTGAAAAAGCTCTATCTATTCTCAAAAACCTAATTGACCCCCTCCCCTCCTCTTTAGGTGATTTTTGTGATTTCAATTGATATCAAACCTTGGTGATCTCATTTTTTGTTTAACTACCTAGAGTTATTCAATCTTCATTTACTTCAAGAGAGGCAATGCACTACTCATCCACCACTATTCAATGGCATCCATTTTAATTATTGGAGAGCCCTTATTCAGATCTTCATAAAAGCCATTGATTATGATCTATGGTAATTAGTGGAGGAAAGGTATACTCCACTCACGAAAACAATTGATGGGATGAGGGTACCCAAGCCCATGGATGAGTGGGATGAGGATGATAAAAAATGATTCCTTAAATGCCAAAGCAATAAATATTTTATATTGCACTCTTGATCCATCTAAATTCAACTATATTAGTATTTGTGAGATGTCTAATGACATTTGCCATTATCTTGAGGTTACCCATGAGGGTACAAGACAAATAAGAGAATCTTAAGTGAATATATTAGTTAATTAATATGAACTCCCTAAGATGAGATCAAATGAGTCTATCACCGAGATATTTACACACTTTACCAATATTATCAATATCATTAAATTTCTTGGTAAAGATTATATAACAATGAAATGGTTAGAAAGATTTTGAGATATTTGCCTAGGACTTGGATCGGTAATGGTGATACAAAAAGCCAAAGATCTCAATACACTACCTTTGGAGGAGCTCCTAGGATCTCTAATCACTCATGAGATGATAATGAAGGACCAGATTCAAGAGGACAACAAACACTAGAAGAAGAACATTGCTTTCAAAGCCAAAGAATGAAGTGGAGAAAAAAAGCAGAATTGTGATGAAGACATGGTGCTTCTAACAAAAAATTTCTCAAGAAAAAGAACTTGCCAAGAAAGCCAAGAAAGTGTGAGAGGAGCAACCCAATCATGAAAGAAGAGGAGGACATACCCGCATGCTTCAAATGGAAGAAGCTGGGCCACATGAAGGCAAATTGTCCTCTTGACAACCAATCCAAGAAGCTCAAGACTAAGAAGAAAAAGGCAATGGTGGCAACATGGGATCACTCCAAAGAGAAGAGTGAGGATGCCTCATCTGATGATGAGATTGTGAACTTATGCATAATGGCAAATGAGGATGAGGTATATGACTTGTCGTTTGGAAAATTACAAGAAGCCTTTGGAAAATTACTTTCAAGGCATGAAAAAGTGAGTCTCAAGCATGCTTCATTGAGAAAGAAATTATCTATACTTGAGAATGATTTTAATGCTTTGAAATCTTCCGAAAGCACTTGCAATTGCAAAAAGGATATTGATGCACTCCAAGTAGAATATGATACACTGAAATCTTCTAAAACTACTTGTGATTGCCATAATGATTTTGCCATGCTTAGAGTTGAGAATAGTCATTTGAGAAAAGCTTTATAAAATTTCTTTCATGGAAATACTACCTTAAATATGATCCTTAAAAGTTAAAGGAATGTTTTGAATAAATTTGATTTTGATTTTATTTCAATGTCTAAGTTCAAGGGTACTAAAACTACTTTTGTAAAGCTTCAACTGCAACTCATTCTCATTTGACTTGTACTTATTATGGTAGAAAGGGGCATGTCTCTACTAGTTGCCCAATTAAGAGAAACCCATCTCTTAAGCAAATATAGGTACCTAAGGGGATAATCCCAAAAGCCAAGGAATGCAAGTTAGTTTGGGTTCCTAAAATCTCTCTAGCATGATCATGGTTTGAGTAGCTAGGGATGACCCACATGCTTTTATCTTATGGTCAATCTCTAGCTAATATAGTAGAGGTAAGTAATTTCATTTCATATGTCTTGCATGGTTTGCAGTTATGTCCTTTTGCATACTCTCTTTTTCTAACCTTGAGGACCCATAATTGAGAATGGATACCCACCCAATTTTGATGTGTTAGTTGTGCCCACACTCTAAGAAGAAGAATGAGAAATGGTTCCTCGATAGTAGATGTCAAAGACACATGATGGGAAATCAATCCATATTCAAGAAGTTAGTAAGCAAAGATGGAGGATTCATTACCTTTGGAGATAATGGTAAAGGTGACATTTCTATTGGTTCCTCTCTTATTAAAGGTATACTTGTAGTTAAGGAACTTAAACATAACTTGTTATCTATTAGTCAATTGTGCGATAAAGATTTGCATGTTTTATTTAAATCTAATCATTACATAGTTAAACATAATGATAGCAACAATATTACTTTTGTTGGTCATCATGATAGAAATATCTATACTATTGATCAAGATGACCTTAATGTCTTGTAGCCCATGAGAACCATGAATGGCTTTGGTATAAATGATTTGAGCACACATGCATGGATGCAATTGCCAAAGTCTACCGAAAGGAGCTTATGAGAGACTACCTAAAGGTAAGTTTATCAAAGATCAAGTATGTGATGCATACCAAATGGGAAAACAAGTCAAGTATTCACACAAACCCAAAAACATGGTTTCAACTACAAGGCTACTTCAACTTCTACACCTAGACTTGTTTGGACCTGTTGGGACTACAAGTTTAGGAGGTAAAAACTATGCCTTTGTAATTATTGATGACTTTTCAAGATTTACATGGGTTCTACTTCATGCAAATAAAAGTGATGTTTTGTTGGTTTTGTAAAATGCATTTGAAATGAAAATAGTTATTTGATTTCCAAAATTAGAAGTGATCATGGAGGAGAATTTAAAAATAATTCATTTGAAGAGTTTTGCATTCAAAATGACATTGAGCATAACTTTTTGTCTCCCCACACTCCACAACAAAATGGAGTTCTTGGGAGGAAGAATAGGTCTCTTCGAGAGATGGTAAGGGTCATGTTTAATGAGTATTCCTCATCCAAGTATTTTTGGGCAAAGGCTATTAACATGGCTTGCTACATTTTGAATAGAGTTTCTATTTGAATAATTCTTGACAAAACCCCATTTGAGTTGTGGAATGATAAAAAGCCAAACATTGCATATTTTTATATTTTTGGATGCAAATGTTTTATTTTGAATCCAAAAGATCATTTATCAAAACTTGTTTCAAAAACTTTTGAAACAATATTTCTTGGTTATTTTTCTACTTCGAGAGCATTTAGAGTCTTCAACAAGTCCTTTTTTATTGTTGAAGAGTTTATAAAGGTTGAATTTGATGGATTTAACACTCACTTGGAGAAAAAGGCTTCTGATGATGATATATAAATCTCCAAGAGGATGAATGAATTGCAAATTTTGGAGAGAAAGGTGGGTGAAACTAGTAAGGAATTAAATGATGGAGATGAGAAGCTGAAGGAGTAAGAGCACGACAAAGAGCTACCCAAGGAGGGGAGATTCAAGAAAAATCATCCAATGGATCAAATTATAGGTGATGTAGATCAAGGGGTAAGAACTCGTCATACTTCTAAGTTTAATCTCAATCATATTGCATTTCTTTCTCATATTGAGCTCAAGAACCTTAAGGAAGCTGAAAATGATAAGAGTTAGAGTTTTTCTATGCAAGAAGAACTAAATCAATTTGGGAAAAATCAAGTTTGGGAGCTTGTTTAAAGACCAAATGACTACCCAATTATTGGTACCAAATAGATCTATAGGAAAAAGCTAGATGAAAATGGTGTCGTGACGAGAAACAAGGTTAGATTAGTAGCTAAGGGTTTTAACCAAATTGAAGGCATTGATTTTAAAGAAACTTTTGCTCCCATTTCTTGTTTGGAATCTATTCAGATTTTACTTGCTTTTCCATGTTATAAAGGCTTCAAACTATTTCAAATGAATGTCAAAAGTGCTTTCTTAAATGGCCTTTTATCCAAAGAAGTTTATGTTAAACAATATTTTGAAGACTTGAATTTTTCAAACCATGGTTTAAGATTGAAGAAGGCACTATATAGTCTTAAGCAAGCTCCAAGAGCTTGGTATGAGAGACTAAGTTGCTTCTTGATTTTAAATGGTTTTAAAAGAGGTTGCATAGACACCATATTATTTCTTTTAAAAATGCATAATGATCTATCGATAGTACAAACTTATGTTGATAATATTATATTTGGTGCTACTAATGAAAAAATTTATGAGATGTTTGCAAGCACTATAAAGGAGGAGTTCAAGATGAGCATGATGGGAGAATTACATTTCTTCATTAGACTCCAATTTCAACAATTGAAAAATAGGATTTTCATCAATCAAGCCAAGTACACCAAGGAGCAACTCAAGAAGTTCAACATGGATGAGGCCAAAGCAATAGGAACTCCAATGAGTCCTTCAACCAAGTTGCACAAGGATGAAGATGGTGAGAAGGTTGATGAAAAGTGGTATAGAGGTATGATTGGTAGCTTATTATATCTTACCACAAGTAAATTACATTTTATAGTTTTGATGATGAACAAAGTTTGTATTTGATCATATGTTGAGCATGTGTGGCAAATAGCCAAGGTACGTTAGAAATGGAGATCACGGCCATTCAGAAGCCTCAAGTGTAGATGGACTTAAAGATAATATTAAAGTTGAGGCATGATAGTCGATCAATGGACAGAACTTGAAGATTTGAAGATGGCTTGAAGAAAGCTCTAGAGATCAAGCTCAGCTCAACTAGATTTAGATTTTCATTTATTTAGTCAAATCAAGGTTTTTTTTTGAGATTTGTTGTTTAGATCATTTGTCACATAAAGTTCTATAGGAAGCTCTTAACAGAGCATGACTAATTGAATTGGACATTCAATTGATAAGTAGATGTCCATTTAGTTAAAATCAACTCTAACATTGCTATAGTAATACAATAGTAACAAATGCTACAGTAACATTACAGTAGCTACAATACCGAATATCTGATTGTCAAACAAACATTTGACTACATGTTGGAAGTTTTGGTTTTTCCTAAAATATACATTCAGTTATCTTTGATGGACATCAAGGTTGTAGAATCTATGTGACTAAGGGCTAGTTTTTTGACTGTTGGAGAGAACCAAACCATGGGATCTCACTCACAATAGCTTATTTCAACCCATAAGGTATAAATAGGCATGGTTGGGCTTCTCTTAACAAGTTTTTACAACTTTATTCATCATTAGAGAAGAGATCAAAGCCTCACATGCCTACTAGCCCAAGAAATGCTTTAAACTTTCAAATCTCAAGCCAAATCTTCTGGTGTTGTCCTCTATCTTGAGAGAACTAGTAGTGAGCATCAAATGTAATAATTTTTTCCACTTGTAAACACTCCTTGGTGCTAAAAGTGTAATAGTACAATAACTCTGATGTGGAGTAGACCTTCTCAGTTAGAGAGATAATTTGTACGGATGTAGCTTCACCCTAAAGAAGCAGTGGGCTTTGTTCACCCAAAGGAAGCGGCACTCCCATTTGGAGTTTTATGTAAAGGCTTGGCTTAGCCTCAAGAAGTGACACTATGAGTGGAGTGATTGAAGTCCTCAAGAGTGAGTTAAGGGTCATGGAGTAGGTGTAGTTGATCACCAAACTACATAAAAATCAGGGTGCAATTTTTTTTATCTTGCTTTACATTTTAGCACTTATGGTTTGATTCAATTTGATTGGAATTTGAATGCAATTCTCTTGGTGAATTACCTTGGGCTTTGGATTTCTTTATAATCATACATCCTAATTCAAAATCCCCCTCAAAGGTTGCCACTTTTACTTTTAAGGTAGACCCAATATTATGTTTAGTATTTGCTTATGCACTAGATTTTAAGCATCCCCTAGGAAATCACATCTAGTTACCATGAAATGCATACTTAGATATCTTAAGGGTACACTAGACTTAGGATTATGGTATCTAAGGGATGATTGCTTTAATTTAATCAGTTTTTGTGACACGGACTATACTAAATGTCATGTGGATAGAAAGAGTACTAGTGATACATGCCAATTTCTTGAAAAATCTCTAGTGTTATGGAGTTTTAAGAAAAACTTTAGTGGCTTTTTCTATTGCCAAAGCTAAATATGTAGTTGTGGGGTGTTGTTTTTATCAAATTCTTTGGATGAAACAAACATTCCAAGATTTTGATTGCAATTTTTCAAATGTATTAATTTACTGTGACAGTACTAGTGCTATTAGTTTGTCCACAAATCTGGTACAACATTCTCGCTCAAAGCACATTGATATTTGCCATCATTTTCTTTGAGATCATGTTTAAAAAAAGACATTTCAATTACCTTTATTGAAATCAATCTTCAACTCATGGATATTTTCAGAAAAACTTTAGATGAGATGCTGTTTTATTTCATTTGGAATGCTATTGGTATTATAAAGCTTATATGCTATTTTGAGTTTTTGGAGTTGAATTTTCAAATTTATTTCAAGACTTTATCAGAGTTAGTATTCTTGTCTAAATTAGATAGCTGTTTCTAAAATGGGCATCCATTATAGTAAACTTTTGTAGTCAGAAATTCTCTGTTGGAAACCCACTTCACAAGCAGACATCCAATATAGTAATGTCTGAACTATGGAAATTCTTTATGGGATTCCCATTTTTCCAATCAGACATCTAATACATGCAAGTAGGGCCCACTTCTAAACTTTAAAACCCTAGCCATAGGGTCCTTTTCCCCCATCTCTAGTGTGTGACTCCTCTCTGAAGACTTCCTCAAGCAATCTGGCATCCATCTCTAGTGATTCAAGGCTCCTACCTCAATTTGGCCCATCCTCCTTTGATCCTTCACCTTCTCCTTCTCAATTTTGAGTCTTTCATCTTTAATGGCTAGAGGTTCAAGCACCAAATCTCCAAGAAGAGAAAGGGTGAGGGATATTCCTCCACACCTAGTAATGAAGACTATCTCCCAGAATTTGCTTTCATTGATCACTTTGCTATCTTTCAAAATCAATTTGCTACTTCTAGAATAGTGATTCCTTTACTGGCTAACTTTGATGATCTTGCCTCTCTAAATCTTAGACCACTTTTTGAATTTCAAAGATGACTTTAATTGCTCACTAACCATGAGATATACCATGATCATGACATATGAGTATCTATGCTAATGCCTCCTTTGATGAAAACTCTACCACACTTGAGACATCCCATAGGGGTAGAGACATGATTCTAACATCCATAGTGCTAGGTGCTATCCTTAGTATACCATTGGAGGGGGCACAACTGAATGTGACCCACAAATGGCCTAGCCACCTTCCTTCATATGCCTCGGCTATTGAGACTATATTTGAGGGAAACTGGGGCAATGCCATGTGTAGGCTTGACTTGAACCTCCTTCCACCTCATGCCTATGTCCTTCATTAGATCCTTTCCTACACCTTCCTTCCAAAGGATTGGCATCAAGATAAGATTTAATATACTGACCTCTATATTATTTGCTACTTATTGACTCAGCATAGGGTTCACCAACCTCACCTTATCCTTCACTATAGGGGTCATACATTCAACATACTCATGCTACTCTTTGCTACCCCTGAATCATATCACTTATCTTGAAGAACTTTGGGGCTCCCATTCCTACTCGTGATCTCTCTCTTTATCATGCCTTCACTCCTGTTGATACTTTCTCTCATTTTACTATGTTTTGGATGGGCTTCAGTGAGAAGGATGGTGTTTGGACTTGAGGTCATGCCAAAGACACTTAGGAGGATGAGAAGGTAGAGTCTGATGATGTAGATCATGGCTAGAGAGTAGGACCTATATGAGCTAGACATTCATAGGCCACACCCATAGGCTCTAAGGCTGACTTAGCTATGAGGTTCACACATCTTAAGGATCTCACTTTGTGCATAGTCAAACAGGTGGCCCAACTCCAAATTTTGGTGATCAGACTATCAGAGATGATGTGCACATCATTGGATGGGATGTTAGGGATGATACACTCTTTGTTGGACTGCACGACTGCAAGACAGATTCTTGAACTGAGTCCTTAGACTCATACTAATTTTTTTTTTAGTTTTGTGGATTATCTTTAGGTCTTGTTGATCTTGGTTTAGTTTATATATTATGATTATTTTATCTTTGTATGGATAGGTTCAGTGCTTTGGACTATGGATTTTGATTTTTGTGTTTTGGTTTGTGGTTCGTGCTTTATGACTTGATGTTATGGCTATTTTATGGATATTTTTTTATTTTTATCTTGTCTCTTGGATATCCCAATCTTAAAAATGCATCAAGTTAGGGGGAGCTTCATATCCTTTATATGCAGGTGGTTGTGTATAAATGGTTGTGATGATGTTGGTTTTATCTTTTTATACCTTGGTAGTTGTGATGACGATTTAGCTTATATACATATTGGGTTTGTTAGTTTACAGGGGAGACTATCATTTCAATCATGTGTAGTACCCTTTTTTATGTCAAAAATGGGAGAGAGCTAGAGCTATATTGATTTACTGTATTATATACTATATGGATATACATGCTAATGATCATATATGTGCTTTACGCTTATATGCATATCCATGCTTAGTAGACGGCTATTTCCACTTTAAATTTTTGTATTTTATTTTGGGAGTTTGTCATCATCAAAAAAGGGAGATTCTTGTCCCTCTTGGTTTTGATGATGAACAAATGATATTTGATGATCTATTTGAGTTGTGTCTAGCTAAAATACTTAAAGCTCTCAAGGAGACATTTGAAAGTTTCAAGGAAAAGAAGAAGCGTGATGGTAGATTGGTGAGCATGGCTTGATGAGATAAGAAGATGGCTCAAGATTGCTTAGAGATATCTACAACAACTTGAAGATTCACGGGTGACAAAATAAGGACAAGGTAACCCAAGAATTTGGCTTGAATAGATTTCGCTTTCTTTTATTTTTTAGTCAAGCTGAAAACTTATTTGAGATAAATCATTTAGCATTCAATTTCACATAGAGTTTTGCAAGAAGCTCTTAATAGAGCTTTTCTAACTACACTGGATGTCCATCTCTGAACTAGATGTCCAATTGAGTCGGACTAAAAATTCAAGTTTTAGTCCTATGAAAAAACGGATGCCCGGTTGCGAACCAAACATCCGATTGGTGATTCAAGTTTTAGCTTATTAACTAGAATCAAATGCTAGTTGGGAACTAAACACCCGACTGAGATTCTTGTTATGACAAAATCAGATGCCTAGTTGGGTTGTGAGTTAGTACTAATAAACTGAAATCGGACAATTGGTTATCTAAAATGGACATCTAGTTCAGATTTTCTAGGTTACTAATAGCTAGTTTTTTTTACTATTGGAATGAACCAAACTGAGGGATCTCATCCCTAATAGCTAGATTTGACTCTAAGGTATAAATAGAGTTGAAGGGGCTCCTATAAATAACTTTGCATCTTCTAATCTTTGAGAAAAGTGATCAAAGCCTTTCAACTCTCTAACCATTGTTGAGCTCTAAACTTTCCAATCTCAAGCAAGTTTTCATTGCCCTTTCTTTCAATCTTGAGAGAACCTTGTGCGAGATAAAGTTGTACCATTCATTTCCATTTTTCACATATAATCAACACCAAGGTTGTTTAGAGTGTTTGAGAGACTCTACTTTGGATTAAAATTGCATCTTGTCAGTTGGAGCAAGAGAAGCTGTATGAGATTGGCTTTATCGATGAAGTGACACTAGTGGAGTGTTGAAGTCCTTAAGATAGATGCAAAGGCCCTCGAGTAGGAGTAGTTAGTGTCTGAACCATATAAAAATCACTGTGCACTTTATTCCTCTCTTGCTTAATTTAATTTCTTGGACTTGTGATTATTTGTGAATTGGCTTTGAATCATGATTGGTGGATTGAATTGGTTTTGTTTTATCCAAAAAAATCTATTTGTTCTCAAAAAACTAATTCACCCCTCTCCCTTTTTAGGTGGTTTTTATGGTTTCAGAATATACTTATCTAGTAGCCTTGCCTCAAGTTTACCTACAAATGAAAGAGAAAAAGAAGAAAAATTTGTGAGTTTCTTAGGTGTAGTATCTAACTTATGAGAATAAATAAAATCATATAATGAAAATAAGCCTAAAACATACCAGTCGCCTGGACAAGGGAGGGCTCAAAGGTCCCTCCGTGCTCCTTTTTTGGTGTCTAAAAATAAATTTAATATAAAATATAATGAAAGAAACTTAAAATTCTAATCTAAATGCATCAAATGAAATAAAAAGGAAATGAGAAAGATGGAAAAGGTGGAGAGATATAGCTTATATCACCAAAAGAAGATGGTGATCAAATGTCAATTTTTTAGCTAGATCTTTGACATTAATGAGGAATTCGACTTTGGATCTCAACAAAGTCTTGTGATCATTGTGGAACTCTTTTTTGATCAGAGCACTGAGAACCTCTCCCCCAATATAATGAATTTTCTCTACTAGTGAAAATGAGTGGTATTTATAGGTTGAGAAGAGTTATTTTTGAAAGATTTTAGCTGCTAATTTTTTGGTAAATTTTTGCTTAATTATTGTGCATGACGGGCACAGGAATTGGACGGTGTACATTGTGCCATGTCATTAATCTAGACTGAAAAAATCCCAAAATCTGAAAGAAATTTTGCACTGGCACCCCACCAAAAAAAGGGGCATCAGTTAGCTAGCAACCCAAAAAGGTGGGCACTAGATCCCTAGCGCCCCTAACAAAAAGATGGTGCTAGGATCTTGGAGCCCCATTTATGGGTGCCAAAAATCTGGCATCCAAAAACGAAAATTTTGAATTTTTCATAATTTGAATTCTCAAACCATTTTTTCCCCTTTTTTTTCTCATAAACTCTAGTTCGCATTTCTAATGTATTTTTTGCACAAAAATTCAGATTAAATACACTATAATTTTTAAAATAAACCCCTAAAAATTAAATTTACACAAATAGCTTCATTTTAACACAATTTTACAATGGATGACTTTAAAATAATATATCTAAAATATTTTGTAGCAAAAAATATGGATTTTTATAGATAAACTCTTGAAAAAAAAATGTAATTTTATAAATAAGTTCATGTAGAATCTTGATTAAGTCTGATTTAAAAATCAGCATACTATTTTTCTTGAAAATACAAATATAAAACATTTGAAAACACAAGAAAGCTAATTAAGGCATGGTACTTTTACAAATAAAATTCTTAAAAATTGTGGTATCATGTAAGAGTTTGAATCATAGGATTTGATTGATCAGGTTGGTTTTAAGGCTATATATCTAGGGTTTAAAGAAGCAAAAATATGGGTATCTATAGGAGGTCGCCCACATATACCACTAAGATGGCTTCATGACACCTATAGTCCTCCTCACTCAACCCCACATGTTGGTCATATTCCTAGAGTTGTGTAGTATTATGTCATTTTTGCCATCACATGGCCTTGGTGTGTAGCAGCTCACAAAAAATATTTGAGTTTTCTCCTCTCCTACAACTATAGGCTTTTTATTTATTTCCTGATCTTTAGACCTATCCCATTAGTGGAACACTATCTTTCTTTTCCTTAGAGAGTTCATTAGATTAGGTGGGAAATTTGATTCTCCCACAATTCAAAGCAATAGGCATCTTGGCTGGGTTTTATTTGAGGGTCTTTGAGAGTATTAAGCTAGTCCCTTTTTATTTTGTATGCATTATACTCCTATTGTCTATCTTGACTTAAGCTTTTGTTATAAGTCGAGTGGTGCCCTTACCCTGAGTGGGACAACCCTTTGGTGGTGCATAGTGGTACACTTTTCTTTTGGGATGTGCTGATGATATCCTTCTCTTTGGTTGCACCATATGTTGTGAGCTATGTAGCTTGGTAGCTTTGGTTACGTTCCCATATTTCTCTTGACTTATCAGACAACTTTGCTTTACCAAGGAAAGGGCCCACTTGCATTTGTCAGGCTTATGAGATATGGCTGAGGGGAGGCACTGGAATTTAAGAGGTGGATGGTGAGAAGGCTGCTACGTACTAGTGTTGGTTTCGGTTTACCTTTGGGAGTAGGCTACAATTCTATTTCGTGCCCTTCGTAGGTACCTTAGTTGCGTATATTAGAGGCTACTCAGCCCTTGAAGTATTATTTGTCCCCATCTCCTTTTTATTTAATTCCAAATGTCCTCTTCCTTTTTTTAGACTCTGACTACCCTTGCTTAATTGATGTTTTTCTTAGAGGATGCAAACATGATGAATCTCAAAGTGGTCATGGCTAGCTTGGAACACTAAATGGATGAACTGATAGCTGATATGAGTCAAGTGGTAAGTTTTCTCTTTGCATTTTCTTTCCCATTTTCTCTTTTTCATTACTATGACCATGCTTCATGTTCTTCTCTAGTGTTAGGAGTGCATCATCTTATGGAATTCCTCTTCTTGCAGCCCAGATCTTGAGGAGGGTCCAGTGGATTGGAATGGCTGTACCAATATGGTATATCCCCCTTTTTCTCTTTTCTTTCTTTCTTTAGAGCTTCTAATAATCCTTATTTTATTAATCTTGAGACTAGAATTATGAATTTGAGGTCCTGACTTGTGACATCTAAGCATGAGTTGAATAATCAGTGCATCATGCTCAAACAAGATTGAGAACTATTGAGCCTCCTTAGGGCAAGCTGCTCAAGCTCTTGCTCTTCATCCTCACACTCAACTCATCATCTCTCCCTATAGGTTATGACGTAGGTTCCTCATTTAGTCATTAGGAATGAAGCATCTTCTCTTGTTTCATGTACTTTTCTTTCTGTTAGATATACTTATGGTTGTATCCTATACTTTGAAGAAGAAATGGTTAAGTAGTAGTTTTATTTGCATAAGAAAGAAAATGGATCTTGCACCCCCTTCCTTTTTCTTTTTGAACTTGGACAAATTCTTCCATTCTCCTTGGTTCTAATCCTCTACTTAATTTGGTTAGCCTAAGCTTTGGAATTTTTGTTTTAGATTATGTGTGATTAACTAATTGAACTTTCTTTCATCCTTTTAGCACAATATTTTCTTTAGGAACTCATTTCAAATGGTCAGTCTATTTTCACCATCCTCTCATAGTCATTCTATCCTCCTTGACTTGGCTTCAGCTTTTGGATCCACCTAGACCTCAATATCCAAAATTTACATGCCTGTAGACACCATCCAATACTTACTCCTTGGGTAGTCTTTCTTGGTTTGTAAGGTATCGAGATGGGGTTGGGTTAGTCCTTCTAATTCAAATATGTGATCTAATTTTCTCCACTTTTTTCTTTTATATTTTTTGATCTAGCAATCTCATCCCTCTTTTGAGGATCTAAGATTTGTGAACTTGTGGATGCCAACCAATTCTTACTCTTTGAGTTTGCCTCTCTTGGCTTAGTCTTTCATATGGGATTTGTCTCTCTGGGACTGTGCTCTTTATTATTTATTTGGGAGGTAATCTTTTACCTCGAGGAGGAGATTTTGAGAGGTTATCCTTTGACATTTGCACTTAGCTTGAGGGGTGACTTCCCAAAGTGGCTCCTCATTATTATGAGACTAACCACCTTACTATCATGCTTGCATTCCTTAGGTCAATTTAGAGTTTTATTATGAAAGATAAGTCCAGGTTCTCCAAAGCTACTTCCCATCATCACCAACTCTCCCTTAACTCCTTCCATCACCTCTCTTTCAAAGATCCTTCCCCTAAGAGAGAAGAGGATTTGTCATCTTTTCTTAAGAGAATTATTTCTTTAGGTACATAGCATTCCAAGGGTCACAGAGTGCTTCACCTTTAGAGTTGGTTAATTGATAGGCTCTCATCATCATAAATGGTCCCTCCTAGTTGGGTTTTAACTTTCTTTTGTCCTTCAGTGGAGTGATGCACTTCAACACCAAGTTCCCTATCTTGAACTTGCACTCAATCACTTTTTTTCTGGTAGAATCAGGATAGTCATTGTTGGTAAGCTTGTGCATGATTGGTTGTACTCAATCATTTTTCATCTAGTAGTTCAAGCTGGGTAAGAAGAGAACCTTGTATCTCAGTTAGCTTAAACTATTTTGAATTACTATTATAAGGGATGGAATTTGAATTTCATATGGCATTACTACCTTCATTCCATATGTTAGTGTGAATGGGGTTTGACCCATTGGTGGTACATATGGAGGCACAATAGCCCATAGAGACTCATCTACCTTATCTATCCAATTTGATTTTTTACTAGCTTCTATTATCTTTTTAATAACCTTAGTTATAGTCTTGTTAGTGGCTTCAACTTGATTATTACCTTGAGAGTAATAAGGAGATGAATGATGCAACCTAACAGAAAAATGCTTACATAAGTCTTGCATTTGCTATGAGAGGAATTGTGGTCCATTGTCTATCACAATCATTTTTGGCACATCAAAATGGGGCAAGATGTTGCACCTAATGAATTGAACCATGCTTGCTATTTGAGCTCTTGAAAACATTCAACTTTAAGCCATTTAGTGAAATACTTAGTTGTTGTTAGGATGAAATCTTTTTTGCCACCAGTCACATTCTTTGAAATGGCCTGACCACATCCATGGCCTACATCAAGAATAGCCATCACACTAATAGAGCATGGAGGGTGGATGCAGGAGGATGGATCTAGTCAATATGGATATGGCATTCTTGGCATCTCCTTATGAAGTCCCTACAATCCTTCTCCATTGTGATCCAATAGTATCCCATTCTAATGGTCTTCTTGGCTATAGCATTTGTGTATTAATGAGGCATCCATATACTCCTACATGATCTTCCTCGAAAATCTGAGTGGACTCCTTTTCATCTTGTTATCTTAATAGGATCCCATTGAATGACCTTTTGTAGAGAGTGTCACCTAGTATCACCTATTGGGCTGCCATCCTTTAAACTGCTTCACGATCATCTCTGGTAGTATACTAAGGGAAGATTTCTTTCTCTAAAAAATTTTAATGTTATAAAACCATGGGTTTCTATTAAGAGGACAAGAGTTGCAACCCCAAGGCCATGTGACTCTTTCCATCTTTGAATGAGTGGGTCATTTGACTTATGTATTGGTTGTGAGTTCTTTTCGAGAAGGATTAGGTCTAGCAGGATGCTAGAGGGGCTATGAAATGTCAATCCAAATGAGGCCATGGCATCTACTATCATATTTCTAGTTCTTGGGATATAGGCAATAGTAACCTTCTCAAATTTCTTAGCCAAGAAGAAGGCTAAGATGTGATATTTTGAAAGCTTGGCATTTTTGGTGCAATATTGGCCCAAAACTTGTATGATGATAAGCTTCAACACTGCTTTGATCATGAGGCATTTGACTCCTAGAGAAAGTACTAGATGCATGCAAGTTATAAGTGCTTCATACTCAACTTGATTATTGGTGCAAGGAAATCCAAGTAGCGGGACATGAAAAATCCTCAAGCATAATTAGAATGATGCTTAATTCTCCACTTGCTTGGTTCAAGGTGTCATCAAAGTCCAAGATCCACATTTTGGGGTGGACTTCATTGGAAATGAGTAAGATCAACTTATTAAGGAACAAATCCTAAGTTGAGTATGTGGAAAGCAATGGGAATTCAGTTAGTTGATCATCTATAGCTTGTCCCTTGAATGCTTTCCTAGTTACAAACTCAAGGTCAAATTTAGCTAGGAGCATCTACAATCTTGCGATTCACCCTGTAACACCAGCTTCTCATACATGAACTTGATCGGATCCATTTGAGTCAGGATTAATACCTTGTGAGGCATAAAATAATAACTTAGATTTCAAGAGGCCCAAATTACAACCAAAGAAATCTTCTCCATTTTTGAATACTTCTTCATATATTCCAACATGGTTTAATTGAGATATTATATTTTCCTTTCTTTCTTGCCTTCATCCTCCTATTCCAACATGATGCCAATTGACTCTGCAGTGACGGCTACATACAACTATTAGTGTTCACCCTGAGATTGGAACCATGAGAATTGGTGGCTTGAGAAGGTACTTCATGAGTTGATCTAAGGCTTTCTGGCACTTCAAGGTCCATTCAAATAGAACTCCTCCTTTAAGCATCTTGTAAAATGGGAGACATTTTTTAGAGTGTTGAGATATAAAGTGGATAGATTGTAATCTCTTGATTAGTCTGTGAAGCTCATTTACATTATTTGGGGTTGGCATTTCTATATAGCTCATGTTTTAGTTGGATCTACTTCAATTCCCCTTCTAGTTGCTAAGAAACTAAACAACTTTCCTGATGAGACCCCAAACATAGACTTCTTCATGTTCCTTCTCAGCTGATGCTCTTGTGATCAGTAGAGGACTTACTTCAAGGCTGAGACATGCCTCATCCTGGTTTAGGATTTGACTAGAATGTCATCAACATACACCTCCATGTAGTCATAGATTATGTTATGGAATACATAATCATGGCCCATTGGTATGTTGCTCTATCACTTTTCAGTCCAAATGGCATGAATACATAATAATAAGTCCCGCAAAGAGCAGTAAAAGAAGTCTTCTCTTCATCCTCTCATGTGAAGCATATCTAATTATATCCTAAATATCCATACTTGAAGATAACATTTTATGCCCATAAGTGTCATCCACTAGGATGTCAATGTGAGGTAGTGGGATATCATCCTTCGAACAAGCCTTATTCAAGTCTCTGAAATCAATGCACACACACCCTACCATCCTTTTTCTTGTTTGGAACAATATCTACCACCCACTTTGGATAGAAGACTATATGTATGAATTTAGATTGGTGGAGCTTGTCTATTTCCTCTATCACCCTTAGTGCAATGTCTAGATGTAGTCATCTCAACTTCTGCTTTCTTGGCCTTGCATCATCGTCCAAAATGATCTTGTGTTCCACTAATCCTCTATCTAGTCTTGGAATCTCCTCATATGTTCATGCAAAGACATCTTTATATTTGATGATGATTGAGATCAGTTGAGCTTCAAGTTTACTTGGTAGGTTTGCATTAATCAAGATTAGCCTCTTGAACAACTCTAGATTAACTTTCTTAGTTGGTTCTGTGGTTGCAGCCATATCTTCATCAAACCTCCTGAGCACCTCTATGAAGTCATTAAGTTTATCATTTTCATCTTCTATTTTTTGATATCATAGACCCCAAATTCATAAGGACCCTTGTGGAAAATAGAGGGGTTTATCAAGGCAGAATACATTCTTCTTTCACCCTAGGTTCTAGAGAGGTAGTTGACCTATTTCAAATATGTTAAGCACATTTTGTGGAATCCAAGTATGAAAATTTCCTAAATCTAGCCTATTACAATATTCAAATAATAAGGAATAAAAAAAATATAAATTATAGAGTAGGTGCTCCTCTAGGGGAGGATAGGGTGCCACTAGTATAATTATGAGATTATGCCCCACTTTGGGTGAGAGGATGGATTACTTTCTTCAATCACGAATAGTTGGTCAATCCTACTCATGATGTTTTTGAGGTTTTCATCTTCATCATCTAGGTCAATAGCAAGGGTTGTAGTGGCATGCTTAACTTGTCCAGTTGTGAAGTATGATTTGAGCATCCAGGTTGGAGGTTGATGTCAATTTGAGCCTTTAAAGGAGTGAAGGGGGAAATCCTTCTTCTCACATTCCCTCCATGAGAAGCAAAAACTTTTTTTTCCTCTTGGGACTCCTTCAAGAAGTTGTTCAAGATCTCCTTGGTTTCTCTTGCCAAGCACATGACTAGGTTTGTAGACAATCCTGAATATTATTTCCCATAGCTTACTGAGATGAGGTGGATTGAAAGTTAGGGAATGAAGGCTTGGATTTAAGGGACATGGAAAAGAGGTTGTTTCTTGCGGAGCTTGATGTGGCAAGAGCATTGAGATTATTTTTGGTGATTACAGAAAGAGTTTCATGAAGATTGGATGGAGCTTAGGTTTAGTTTGAAAGGGAGGAGGTTTGCTGGGAGTTGGCAAAAGGAGTTAGAGTACGGCTTGGAAAGATGGCTTTGGTGTCTAAACAACAATAGTAGGTACCTTGCAAATCACCTGGTAGTCTTTATCTTGAGCTGTTGGGTCATTATAGATCTTGATAATAGTGCCCTTATGAGGGAATTTCAGGCATTGGTGATGGGTTGATGAAATTGCTCTCATATTTTTGAGCCTATGCTTTCTGAAGATTAGATTGTAATATGAGGGAATAAACACATGAAACTTTGTCTTGATCATCTTAGTATTGCAGGTGATTGGTAGATGAATCATCCTCCACACTTCCTCTTTGAGTTATTGTATGCCATTATATTAATGTCAAACTCCACTAGTTGGTCCTCTTGAATGTTCATTACTTTTAGGACAAATAATGCACAAATATTCAATGATGTCCTTGTATCCACAAGCATTATGTTGACCACTGCACTACCAACATGAATGATTACATGAAGTGGCTTGTCCCTCAGCTCCTCCTCAGGTAGGTCCTAATAAAAAAAGGTTATTGCAAGGTTTTCAAAAATGCCTTTACAAATTGTTGCTAACCTTTTTAGTAGTATGCCACTCTTGAGCTCTGCCTCAATTAAAATTTTAACAAAACCTTTCTATATTTGAAGGAATCAGTTATGAGTTTTAACGTAAAAATTTTAGCAAGGCCTTAACTAGTTAATCTAAAATATTTTACTCTTTTCTAGTCTCAATCCTCCCTTCCATGGGTTCAAATTCTTGGCTAATTATAGTAATTATCTTAGTAGTTGATTTACCTTGGTTCCCAATAGGTGCAACCTGATTGTTGTTGTTACTTGTTCTCTTACTTAGTTCTCATATAATGGTGAATCTTTGTTTACATATTTTTAAGGGGTTATAATCATTATTCTCTAAACCATATACATTATAGCTATCATCATCAATGTAAAAAGTCCCTATGTTGATATCAATCATGGGTTTAGATTTGGAAGTTTGGATTTGTTTGAGAAGGTCCTTGTGAAGGTAAAACCCTTCTCAAGGATCCTCCACTTTGCAAGTGAGTTGTTCAAGAGGTGATTTAGTTTAAGGAATAGTTTGCTCACAAATCAACTCTTTACTTAGCTTGAGAGGGTCCTCAGAAAACCTTTCTAAGGATCCTTTACTTCTCAATTACCATACCTCTTTTTAGATTTAGAAATATCTTACACACATTTCACATTATGATTAGGGTAAGTTGGAACTGGGTTGGTTACAACAGTCATATCTCTTACCTTTTCCTTGTTTACATAATTTTGAATAAGTTCTTAATCTATTGCACTTCAATTATTAAAGTTGTATATTATATCTTTTATAGCATGACATTGCTCAATGGTGTGCCCTGATATCCTGTGAAAGGGACATCACTAGGAGTAGTCTACACTTAGGGTATGGGTCATGGTTAAGGGAGTTGGATGATATTATTAGCTAGGAAGGTTGTGAATATGTTAGGTTAGATTCAGATAGTGTGGGATAGCTCTGCCATCATCGCGGTAGAATGGTGGTTAGGAGGAGGACCATGTAGTGCATAATTATTTAGTGGAGGTACATTTTGGTAATTGCATGGAGGGTCAGGATTTTGAGCTAGTGGAGTCTATGGTTATGGAGGTTGGTGGGGGATTGGAATTCTTGGTGGTTGAGGTTGAGTTGGAAGTTGATAAGGAATGGGTGGTGGAGGTTGATCTGTAGCTAGAGGAGGTGAAGGTTGATATGGAATTGAGATTTAGTAAGAATTCGGAGGTGAAGGAGGAGCTAGAGGTTGCTGTTTAAGTAGTTTTTGTAACCCAACTCTAACTTTAAGTTTGACTAGAGTTAAAGTTGGACTTTGAGTCCAATTTGTGATGAGTGGGGTTCAAAATACTAAATCGGGCCACACTAATCGACCAATTCTATGGGAAAGAATAGAGGAAAACTCCCAGCCAGTTGATTGGTTCCTCAATCGGTTAACTGGCTCAAGTTACGATCTATGAATTTTGAAACCAATCTTTCTTTGAATTCATCACCAATCAAAAGAATTTTTGGTTAGAGATTGCAATGTCCAAATATATCAATAAGAAATCCAAATGTAAGAGCAGAAGGTAAGAATATATCCATCAAATCTCAGATTCAGACCAATCACAGATCCTCTCAAACCCTATAAAAAGAGGGCTATTACATAGAATTGAACACAATTCAGAGTCAATTATTTGGAAAATTTTTCCTGAATTGAAGGAGGAATTCTGAAGGAGATCTCATCTTCAAGGAGGAGAAAAACATCATCAAGGAATCGAAAAGATGTAGGGCTTTGATCCTTTACTTGTCTTTTTCTTTTTTTCTTTTTGCTCTTTCTCTTCGTAATCCCCTATGAGTTCTCTTCTTTCTCATGCCTTAGCTGCTGCCCCCCTCCTCTTCTAGGCTCACGACCACCTGTGGTCTCACTCTCCTCCAGTTGTCATTTGTCTTGTTTGCAAATACTTGGCCGCTAGAGTTTTGACTACTAAATCAAGAAGGATCAGATGTCCAAACCATGCTATGAGAATTCCCCTTTGCCCATCAACACTACAACTACCCACAACTTCACTCTTTCCAAGTCAAAATACAAGGCTACCCATGTTCGGATGATTGAATGTAAAGTGGACTAGACACCCAAACTACACCACAAGAGCCTACCTTGCTTGATCAACACTAGGGTCACCCATAGCTTCATATATTAGCAAACTCATATCACCACTGTGGCCATCTGCACTTTGCATTAGTGGACTCCATCACCACCATGGCCCTCTTTGTGCATTGATGGCCACCATTCAACATCGTGACCACCCGTGGCCCCTTGCACCACTTCTTGTAGATTTTGAAACTCACCGTGAAGTTCTTTGAAGATAAAGGAAAGATGTTGAGAAGAACTCACTGGAACTAGAATTAGAACAAAAAAGATGAAACTAAAGCAATTAAAATTTACAACTAGACTATAAGCCAACTTTAGGGCTTGCAATCATTTGGGTTATGAGGCTAGACTTCGAGCTCACCAAACCTCTATAAGCTAGCCTTTAAGCTCACAATCAATTGGGTTATAGGGAAGCCTTTAGGCTCATTGAACCTCTAAGCTAGCCTTCGAACTTGTAATTAATTATGTCATAGGCCAACCTTCAGGCTCATTAAACCTTTAAGATAGCCTTTGGGCTCAAAATCATTTTATAAGTCAGCCTTTAGGCTTGTAATCAATTGGGTTATAGGCCAGCCTTCGGACTTACCAAACCTCTATAAGCCAACCTTCGGGCTTGCAATCAATTGGGTTATATATAGACTAGTCTCAACAAATGTCTAAGCCAGCTTTAGGATCATAGTCATTTTGGTTATAAGCTAGCCTTTGAGCTTACAATCAATTGGTTATAGGCTAGCCTTCAAGTTTGCTAAACCTCTATAAGCTAGCCTTTAGGCTTGAAATCATTTGGGTGCCAAAACTTTATAAGCCAGCCTTCAGGCTAGCCATCAATTGGATTAAAGGCTAGCCTTTAGCTGGCCGAACCTTTAAGCTAGTCTTTGAGCTCACAATCATTTTAGTTATAACCCAACCTTCGATCTTGCTAAACCTCTATAAGTCAACCTTCAGGCTTGTAATCATTGGGGTTATAAGCTATCCTTCAAGCTTGTTGAACCTTTATAAGCCAGCCTTTGAGCTCACCAAACCACTATAAGCTAGCCTTCAGGCTTGCAATTATTTGGACAATAGGTTAACCTTGGGCTCACCCTAATGAGAGCCTGCAGGCTCTAAAATTAAAATTAATAAGCATAAAATAAATACTGACCACTCAATCACATAAGGCCTAAGTCTATTTGGATAAGACAAATGAATGAAGTCAAATCAACTTGAACAAAGTAACAAATAAACCCAAATATACAAAAGCAAGCAAACTAGAGCCATTCCAATTAGGCAAAAAAGCCCCCCAATTGGACGATTGCTAACCAGACCAATTGTTCAATTTTGCTAAACTAGAAAAATTACTTGTTTGCAATTGGTAAACTAATACCCCTACTAGTCATCTATTTTAGTTAGAAAACTAACAACTTGGGATCAAATTCAATGCAAATTGAGTTGAGTCTTGATCAACCCAAACTTAGGTCAATTTAGGTTCGAGTGAAGTCAACCAAGAAGTACAATCAAGTTCATATTAAACTCTAATCAAGTCAAAAAATATTCAAGCTAAATAAAAAAAAAATTAAGTTGAATCTTATTGGGTTGAACTATGACAAATTCAAGTTAGAAGCCAATTGAGTCAAATACCATCCAAACCAAGCCACAACAGGTCTGAATAGAACTCCAAAGAGAGTCAAGCACTATTTGACCTATATCAAAAAAGGTTTGAATTGGAACTGCACTTGAATCAAATTAAGACAAATTTGACTTGGACTCAAATCAAGTCAAACTACATGGGGATCAATATTGGTGGCCCGAGAGTGGTGGAGATTTTGAGAGCAACCTCAAATCATTATCAACATTTATTTTAATTTCAAGTGTACTATCAGGTGTTACAGAAATATTGACTTCTAATAGGCACAAGCCTCTATCATTAATTTACCCAACAATTGTCAAAAACCTCTTAAAGCAAGAAACCTAGCTAATAAAATATAGACATAAAAGAAAAGAGGAAAGCATTGTTTGATTGATCTTAAGAAAAGGTACATGAATTAAGAAAGGGTATATCCTCACTTTATAATAAATTTTAAAATAGAATTATGGAAAACAAGAGGATAATAAAAACAAAGAAAAGATAGAAAATGAGAAAATGGCTTTGGTATGCATTGCTGCCCCCCACTTGCTTGCTAGACCATGTGACGTTTGACTTAGATGGGTCTTGACTCAGTCCTTGGCAAATGTTAATAATGTGCTAACGAGTGAGGCTAATTGCCTTGGCTTATGCTAATAAACATTATTAGGATTTGAAGGCACATCATCAACTTCTTCTAGGATTTACTAGCTTGAAGGGTGTGCTATCAACTACTTCTAGGGTTGACTAGCTTGAAGGATACATCATCAACTACTTTTGGGGTTGACTAGATTGAAGGATATGTTGTCAACTACTTTTGGGGTGGACTACCTTGAAGGGTGTGTCATCAACTGCTTTTGTGGTTGACTAGTTTGAAGGACACACATCAACTACTTCTGGGATTAACTAGCTTGAAGGACTCATTGTCAATTGCTTTCGAGATTAACTAGCTTGAAGGGTGTATCGTCAACTACTTCTGAGGTTGACTAGCTTTAAAGTATGACCAATGACTTTGAGCTTATTGGTATTCACCGTCTTTGATTTAGTAGTGTCACCAATAGCTTAGGGGGTTGGGTATAGCTTTGAAGTGTGGGCAGCAGCTTTGAGCATGTTGGCGATTAACTTGTCTAGTTTGGTAGTGTCACCAACAGCTTATAAAGTTGGATATAGCTTTGAAGTGTGGCCAACAACTTTGAGCATGTTGGCCATTAACTTTTTTGGTTTAGCATCACACCAATAGCTTATGAGGTTGGGTATAGCATTGAAGCGCGACTGACAACTTTGAGCATATTGGTGCTTAACTTCTTTGAGTTGGTAGCATCACCGATGGCTTAGGGGGCTGGGTATAGCTTTGGAGTGCTGCTAAAGGCTTTTGTAGCACACCCAATAGGACTTTGTTTGACTTAATTTACTTCCACTCGAACTAGTTCTTGTTCAAGTTAGGATGGTAACATCACCTGATATTCATGGCCTTAGAGTATTATTGAACGTTCATCATACCTAGTAGGACTCAGTTTTTTTAGTTTTATTGAGACTAATATCATTTAGGTTGGAGTCTAGTTTGGAATTAGTTCAACACTCAATTTCAATTTGAATGTCAATTGATTCAACTAGATGTTTAAAACTTGATTGAATTGCAATTCACTAACTCCTTAAAAGATAGTGACATGTTTTTATTTTCTATTCTCAAAATCTTTAGTGATTAGGTTTGTACTGATGCTTTATAGCATGACCAAGGGAATCATGTGAAACATCCATTCCAAAATCATTACTGGTATTGATAGTGAATGTTCAATAATGAATTCAACTCACCAATCTTAGCATTTATTATCAGAAGAACATTTGTCAAATATTGATCATTAATTTTGGTTGGAGTAGTGCTTATTTCAATTAGAGTCTAATTTAGCTTAGTTCAACGTGCAAGACTTGATCTTGGTTCAAGTATGGTTTTATTTGATTTAGGTTGAGTTTGATCTTATGTTGGACCTTTATCAGGTTTAGACTTGCATCTTGATAGACTTTGATTTAAGTTTAAGTTAATTTAGTTCAACTTGGTTTTAGTTCAAACTCTGCCTAGTTTTGATTTGACTTTGTGTTTAACCCTTCACTTTGAACTTGATTCAACCTAGTTAGGGTTTGATTTAAGCTTAGTTCAATCTAGATTGGATTTGATTTGAAATTTACTTGATTTTGAAGTAACCTAATTTGGACCTAATTAGGGGTTGGTCTAGGTTGATTTGGCCTAGATTAATTCAATTTGGATTTTGGATCTAATTTCAATTTATATTTTAGTCTATTTATATGATCAATTTAGGTCTCTTTTGTGGTCTATTTAAGTTAATTTAGTTCTATTTATTTGTTCCAATTGAATTCACTATGATTGAGTCACTTGAAGTTAATCAATTTGTATTAATCAATTTGGTTTGAGAGCCCATAGGCTACCATAATAACTTTGGACAAGCCCATGAGCTGAGCATAATCTAAATAGATGTTTAGTAAGCTCACAAGCTAGCCTTAGTTCGAATAGGCATTCAGTGAGCTCACAAGTTGGCCTTAGTCTGAATAGACATTTGGTAAGCCTGCATTCTGGCCTTACTCTAAATAGATGTTAGACAAGCTCACAAGCTGACCTTAGTTTGAATAGACGTTTGGCAAGACAACAGGCTGGCATTTGTTCAAATAAACATTCGGTGAGACCATGGGCTAGCCTTAGTCCAAATAGACATTCAGCAAGCTCACAACTTGGCCTTACTCTGAATAGTTGTTCAGCAAGTTTGCAAGCTAGTCTTAGTCTGATGTTTGGTAAGCTTGCAAGCTAACCTCAGTCCAACAAGGCATTTCGTGAGCCTATGGAGGAGCCTTAGTTTGAATAGACTTTTGACGAGCTTGTAAGTTAGCCTTTGTTTCAAATAGACATTTAGCAATCTTATAAACTAGCCTTAGATTGAATAGATGTTTAGTGAGCCTATGGGCTGGCCTGAGTCCAAAATTAGTTTTGAGCAAGCCCACAGGCTAGCCTTAGTCCAAAATTAGTTTTGAGCGAGTCCACAGGCTAGCTTTAGACTAGTGTTGACTTTTGAGTAAGCTCACAGGCTGGCCCTAAGCAATAGTGGAGGTTTGTCAATGCACAGAGCTATGAGTGGCTATGGTGTCCGTGGAGATTTTCCATTGTGTAAAGGACCGCGAGTGGCTGTGGTATTTATGAAGTTCGTTGATGCACCAAAAATCATAGGTGGCCATGGTGTTGATGATGGTAGTGCAAAAATTGAGACAGGTTGTTGCTAGCCAAATCCCTTTTTTTGGTAGCAACTTCTTCTTTTTTTAGTTTTTTCTTCACTTTTTTCTTCTTCTCTTTTCTCCTTAGGTCTGCTCACCTTCCTTCAAAACCTTACTTGGCCATGGCCCGTTCTTCTTGGTCCCATGGCCCATTCTTCTTGGTCCCATGGGCATGGCCCATTCTTCTTGTTTGTTTCCCTTTTAGGCTCGACTGAGTATGGTAGGGTCCAATCACCCCTTTCTCTAGTGGCTAGGCAAAGTGGTGGTGTAGCTTGGAACGATGGTGTCTCACTTGGTGGAGCAAGAGGATGGCTAGGTGAGCTTTATGGTAGCAAGCAATCCAATGAGTGAAAAAATGATAGAGTAGACTAGCATGGGACCAAGCAAAAGGTAGGCTAGTGATGTTAAGTGAGCATAGGCTTGGTAGGCAGGGATGATCTAAGCAACAGTGAGCCAGCCTATCATGTGAGTGATGGACCGGGTCCAAAGCGAAGGCTCATGTGTAGAACAAGGTGGAGTAGTTGGGATAAGGTGATGGTGAACCACGTGGAGGTGGAGGCTGACATATAATGGGACTGGATGGGACAGAGGCCAGCAAGCATCAGGTCCGACGGGGCACGAACGGAGCTGATTGAGGAGGAGCTTCATTGGTGGGTTGTTGATCCTGTCTGATGAGGGGTTGCATGGGGTGCAGGTTTGGCTTGGAAGCTCAATTGGCGAGGTTCACAAGTAGGCCAAAGTGGTGTAGTAGGGAATTTAGCAGCAATGGGGCTGGTCAGACAACAGATGGGGTTCCCCTCCGGTGAAGGAAGAGAAATAGAAAGAAGATCAATAGAGAAGAAAAAAAGAAGGTAAAAATTACCTAAATTGAAGTCAATTGCCTCTCCTTGTTTTGTTCTGATCTTTCTCTCTCTCGTTCTCTATTGTCCTCTTTTTTGTTCAAGATTTTCATCAATTTATAGGCCTCAGATTGGAATTGAGATCAAATCTTTGATTGACTTGTATTGGAATATGATGTGATTGTAATATTTGATTGAAATTATATTTTCATGATTTGTGATTAGCCTATAATCCACTTGATTGGGATTTATTTCCTTGATGATGAAATTCAAAATATGCACTACTTTTAGTTGCTAAATTTTTAGGAGGTTATTTGCATATTTTTTGAAAAATCTAGACCAAAATATAATTTTATAAATTTCAAGGGTCTTTTTACAAAAATAAAATATTTATAAAATTTAAAAATTTTCAGGATCTTTTTTGAATAGAATTTAGACTTGTTTGCAAATTAAAAACTTTTAGGGGCTTATTTGCAAAAGTCAAAAATTTTACAGGTCTGTTTGCGATAATTAAAAATTCCAGGGATTTATTTGTGAATATAAAATTTTGAGGGGTTTATTTGCAAACCCTAGATATTTTGAGGATCAATTTGAAATTTCAAAACTTTCAAGGGATTTTTCATAAAATTTTCATCTTAAGTACTTATTCGCAAGAAAAGTCCAGTCAGGGACCCATTTGCAAAGATTTTATAATTTTTATTTTGGTCTAGATTTTTTATGAATTTTGAATCCAATTTTGGTTTAAATAATCAGCACAATCAGCTCTTTAGTTTAGGCCTGAATTTTCTAACAATTCAAGTTCAAATTAAATTCAATTTTCGTTTGAATTTGATCACAATTTTGATTCACTTGAGGCTCACATTTAAATCACAATCCAGTGGCATTCAACTCTATAGTTTAACTAAATATTGATTAAATTTGATTTTCAATCAAAATTAACTCAAACACTACACTTGAGCCCTACTTGAGTCAAAGCATGCTTGAACAAACTAAGTCAAGTCCAAACTAGGCCAAGCCAAAATTCAAATCATACCTAACTGGGTCAAGACAAGTTCGAACAAAACCCAATTAGGTCAAGATAAGCCCAAACTAAACCCAACCAGGTCAAGCCAAGCTTGAACCTTACCCTAGTTAGGCTAAATCAAGTTCAAACTAGATCCAAGTCAGGTCAAGCCTAACTTGAACTAGTTCAAATAAAACTAAGCTGAGTCAAATTGAATCCTACTGGGTGTGCCATAAAAGCCTTTGTTAGCTCTCCAAGGCTATGCCCAACCCCATGAGTAGTGGGTAACACTTTAAACTAAATGAAGTTATTGTCAATACTTTATTAGCTAATGAAAATAGTTCAAACGAAATAAAATTATCGCAAATGCCTTATTGGCTAATAAAAATACTTCAAACCAAATAAAGTTATCACCAATGCCTTATTGGCTAATAGAAATACTTCAAACTAAATGAAGTTATTGCCAACACCTTATTGGCTAACGAAATCATTTTAAACCAAGTGAAGTAATCACCAATGCCTCATTGGCTAATAAAAATACTTCAAAGCAAATGAAGTTATTACCAATGCCTTATTGGCTAACGAAAATAGTTCAAACCAAATGAAGGTATCATCAATATCTTATTGGCTAATAAAAATACTTTAAACCAAATGAAGTTACCCCCAATGCCTCTAAGCTAGCGAAAGCACTTTAACCAAATGAAGTTATTGCCAACACCACCAAGCTAATGGAAACACTTAAGCCAAAAAAGTCATTATCAATGACATCAAGCTAATGGAAACACTTTGACCAAAATGAAATTATTGCCAACACCTTCAGGCTAACAGAAACACTTCAACCAAAAGAAGTTATCACCAACGCTCAGGCTAACAAAACCATTTCAAGCTAATTTTGACAAACCATCGATAATACCATCCAATGAAGTTATCGCCAATACTCAAAGCTATTAGAAACACTTCAAACTTCCCTTATGTCCTTCTATATCCCACTAGAGGACATTATCAATATCTATCAAGGATCAAATCAAGACTCATTTAAGTCAAACATTGTATAGACCAGCACACAAGAGTGATGCAGTAGCACACATTAGAGTAATTAAATTAATATACTTTGATTTGTACATCAAGATTGTTCTTTGGGGTTTTTGCTATCCTGGGCCTCTGATTCCAATCCCATAAATTTTGGACTTGACTTCTCCTCTAAGAGTAGAAACCTAGCTAATATGATAGAGATGTCATTGAAATAGAATTACAATTGAAGACTGATCAATTGTATTCTCTTTTGTAGAAGAAGGCATCAAATGTCACCAACAAAGAATATCCCCACCCCAACCTAAACCATAATCCAGGGGGAAGGATTGATTGTGCATTTGCTTCAGACAATGATCCTTGTAGGAGCAGTTGAAGCTCAAATCGAGTTTGGAAACCATCTCTAAGGTCATCTAGTTCAAGAGAGTACCTACTAATTTGCAAACCAGTGTTGCTGCTTAATAAGACAAATTCCTTGCTTGCCTTCCATCAAGAGGAAAGAGGCCTAATGTCATCATTCCCAATAAGAAAAGTCAATCTAATAAAGAAGTAGAAGCTATGCCTCAACTAGCAAGGGTATCTATCTTCAAGAGGTTAGGCTTGAAGCAAAGCTTAGTCTTCGATCACCTTCACCCCACTCCTAATAAGGAGTAGCCAAAATACAAGGACAAAGAAGAACTCATCATAACCATCACAAGCAAAAAAAAGACTGTTGGAATTTTTAGTCGACTTGGAAAGCTTACCCCTTGAATGAGGATAGTCATTACCATTCCCACCTCCAACTTTTTTGCTCCATTAGATGGCCTAGAAGAAGGTAAAAGTAAGTCAAAGGGGGCACAATCTTACGTCAAGACTATGGCAAAGGGGCAAATAACCAAACAAAATAATAAGAGCTAGCATAAGGTTGCACCCCAACATGAGAACCCACAGAGGGAAATCACCCACATTGTTAGAGTCATTTCTCATCATGATTCTAGGAGAGACCATGCACCCACACTGTGGGATCAAAACTGACCACCCAGGAAAGTGAGAAGAGCCCTAGGAGTAATCTCAAAATAATAAATGAAGATGTGTTAGTTAAGAGCACAATCAGGTGTTGTGGGAACATGACTTCCAACAAGTGTTAGCCCCTATTGTTAATTACCCAGATAATTATTAGAAATCTCCTAAAACAAAAAATCTATCTAATAAAATAGAGATGCAAAAAAAATAAAAGAAAGAATAATTTAATTAATATAAAAGAAAGGGATACATGGCTTAAGCAAGGGCATACCCTCACTTTATATTTTTAATAAATTTATGCATAAATGACATGAAATTAAAGAAGAAAAATGGAGAGTTTGATTTTTGTTGTTGCCCCACTCCCACATACTAGATTGTGCAGGGTCTACCTCAGGTTGGTCTTGATTTGATTATTGGTGGATATTGATGACTTGGTTTAATGGTGTCATCCAACGGGACATCAAAGTTTGAATTATTTCCAATAACTTTAAGCTTTGACAATAACTTCATCTGATGGCATTGTCGGCTACATGTCAAGATTGGCCTAAATTATTTCTGATAGTTTTGAGTTTTGATGACAATATTATGATTTGAAGTATTTCTATTAGCCAATGATGCACTAGTGATAACTTCATGATTTAAAGTATTTCTGCTAGCTGATAAGGCATTCATGATAAATTTGTAGCTTGAAGCATTTTTGTTCACCAATAAGGCATTCTCGATAACTTTATTTGAACAAGAGGCCTAGCTAACTAACTAAGAAAGTTCAAGCCTGCCTTTAGTTTTATTTACATGGTTTGAAGTATTTCCATTAGCCAATAAAGCATTGGTGATAACTTTATGGTTTGAAGTATTTTCATTAACCAATAAGGCATTGGTGATAACTTCATAGTTTGAACAAGGTGTTGTGGCTGATTGACTAAGGGAGTTCAAGTTCACCTTAGTTCAGTTTGATTTGAAGTTCAAACTTGGTTTGGTTTGAATCTGATCTAATTTAGTTCAATATTCAGAACTTGATTTAGACTCAAGTCTAATTTGTTTCAATTTGATATTCAAAATTTGATCTTGATTTGAATATAATTTTATTTTGTTTAATATTTAGAACTCAATTTTGATTTGTCCCTGATTTGATTTGATTTAGGTCAGGCTCAACCTTGTGATGGACACTTATCAGTTTCTTAGCAGGTCCTTAATCAATCTTAGACCCAAACCCTTGATAAGTTCTTTATTGGACCTTTAATAGGCCTTTGACCAAACCCTTGATGGGTTCTTGATGGATCCTTTGTGGATGTTGGATCCAAACCTTAATGGTTATAATGAATCCTTAATGGATAATGGATCTAACTGTCAATGGGTTCTTATTGGATTCTTAGTGGATCTTGGATCCAACCCTTAATGAGTTCTTAATGGATCCAAGTTCAATATGTTAATGGATTTGGATTCAAGCCATGTTGGACCCTCATTGAGTCTAAGTTTGAACCTTAATGAACTTGGGTTCAAGTTCAAGTTGATTTAGGTTCAACTTAGTTTTGGTTCAGGCTTGACCTAATTCAAGTTCAAGTTTGACCTAGCCTTGAGGTGTTTCGCAAGAGATTGACACTAAGGAGTATTATCTCAAAGACTTTTGGGACAATGAGAACTCCTTGATCGCCAAGCTCCCCATTGATAAACTCTTCTTGAAGGGAGTGAAAAATTGTCATAATGTAAGTTATTCAAATTTGACTTCTTCCATTCTTTCCTTCTCTCAATATTCTAAAACTTTTAGTTCAACTAAAGGTCCTACATTTATTCCACTTTGTTGGGCACTGCTTTTATGAAGCCTGGAGGAAACAGCCCCCAAGAAGGGCAAGCCCAAAGAGGAGTGGACCTACTTCACTCTCATCCCATGTCCCTCCAGTGCAGTGTGGAGGAGTGGAAGAGAAAGGTGGAGGAAGAGAAGAACCTCCTCACTACTAAGAATGACTCAACCTTGTCAAAAAGGGAGGTTATGAAGACTAAAATGGAGGTGCTAAAGACCCATCACCGGACATGCTAAAGACCCATCACCGGACCACCTTGCAGGAGACCTAGAACATTGCCATTTCCAACTACCTCTAGAGCAAATAGCACACCAACACCCTAAAGATGATGAAGTTGCAAGCTGTTATGAAATTAAGGGCTAGCAATAAATATTTTAGGGATAATGCCATGCTGTCCACCATGGTCTTCACCAAGGGTTACCTTGTTTGTAGAGATATAGTGAGGCAAACACATCGTGACTCTAGTTTTGATCTTGAAGATCTATGTGTTAAGCTCTACAATGACTTAAGGGTTCATTGCCTCAAGTGGGAGTATGAAGTGCTTCTTCGAAGGGAGAAGGAGGTTGCAAGGGAGATGGTGGGTGAGGTTTAGGAGGTAGAGGAGGTAGCAGAGGCCAAGGTTCAAGTTCAAGGGTCTAGTGGGTCAAGGGAGTCATTAGTACCCTTAAACATTTTTGATTAGTTACATGTCTTTCTTTTATTGTGTAGTAGGAAAATTTTGTACTAGTTTCTTCTCCTATGTTTGACACCACTTTTTCAGTGTTTCAATACTCTCAATGGTCAAGGTAGGGAATTTAATCTTTTTGAGATAATCTTCCTAAAGTGTTAGTTCAGCTGGTGACCCTCAAAGGCTTGCTAGCATTTCCTCTACAAGCATTCAAAGTGTCTAGTGTAGGGAAATCTTCATAGTTCGATCAATGTTTTCTCCAATGGTGTCTTTAAATAGAGGCACCTCACTCAAATCACAAGTTCAACTAGAGTTGTCATTTGACATTTATGAATTCTATCTTGGGATTGTGTTGATGTCTCACCATCACTTCAGCCTGTGTGGTACCTATCTCAAGCCTCATTTAAGTTTGGCATTGGATTGTAGTCTCCTGCCTTATTTGATTCTTGTTTCTTGTGTCTAGCATTAAGCCAAGACCTTTGTGCCTAGTATTTCACTGAGGTCTTTGTACCTGGCATTAGGTCGAGGTCTTATGCCTTATCTGATCCAAGGTCTTTGTGCCTAGCATTGGGTTGAGGTATTATGTCTCATCTAATTTGAGGTCTTCCTACTTGGCATTGGACCGAGATCTTATGCCTTGTTTGATCCGAGGTCTTTGTGCCTAACATTAAGCTACGGTCATATGTCTTATCTAATCCGAGGTCTTTTTGCGTAGCATTGGACTAAGGTCTTATGCATCATTTAATCCAAGCTAACATATGAAACCAACTTACCAAGCATAAACTTCATTAGCGAATAAATAGAATACTATTCATCCTAGAGGTAGAACCTTCTGAGGTTATCGACTTGCCATGTTCTTTGGTGTACTTGGCCATTTGGATGCTCAATCTTAAAGGCTCCTAGCCCCACAACTTGGGAGACTTTGAATAGGCCAATCTAGCTCAGAGAGAGCTTTCTTGAAGTTCAATTGACAAGTTTAGCTCGGCTAAATACCCAATCGCCTGGTCATAGTTCTTGGCTAAGGACTCAGGCATTGTAGTAGCATGCACTTGCCGTTGATACTCTGTGATCCTAGTGTGAGCCTTCTCCCACACCTCCAAAGCTAGGCCCTTCTCAGCTTATTTGCTTGCCTCATTTACCAAGGGATCATAACTTTGAACGCATGGGGAAGTGAGCTCAATTTCCATACTGATGACTGCCTCCGACCCATAAGTGAGCATATAGGGTGACTCCTCAATTGTTGCTTAAGGAATGGACTGATTGGACAAGAAAAGATGTGGTAGCTCTTTGATCCAAGTGCCCTTTGCTCTCTCAAGACATTTCTTTATTCCTATGAGTAAGGTTCAGTTAGTTACCTCCACCAAACCACTTCAGGGTGTGCCATCATGGTAAACCTTTGCTCGATCTGGAGGTTGGTGTAATACTCCCTAAAATTTAAGCTATCAAATTGCTTCCTATTATCTATGACCAGCACACAGAAAGTCCGAACCTACAAATGGCATTCTATCAAAGGAACTCCTAGATCTTTTTCTTAGTAATCATGGCAAGCGGTTTGACTTCAACCCACTTGTAAAGTAGTCAATGTGACTACTAAGAACTTTGTATAACTTTGACTACTAAGACCAAATGACTACCCTATTATTAGTACCAAATGGGTCTATAGGAACAAGATAAATAAAGATGGTGTCATGGTTAGAAATAAGGCTACACTAGTGGCCAAAGGTTTCAACAAAATTGAAGGAATTGACTCTGAATTTGCACCCATTACTCATTTGTAATCTATTTGAATTTTTCTTGGATTTGCTTGCCATAAAGGTTTCAAACTAGTTCAAATGGATATAAAAAGTGCTTTCTTAAATGGGTTTTTATCTGAGAAGTTTATGTTGAACAACCCCCTGGATTTGAAGATTTGAATTTTCCAAACCATGTCCTAAAATTGAAAAAGGCATTATATGGTCTTAAGCAAGCTCCAAAAGCTTGGTAGGAGAAACTTAGTTCCTTTTTTAGTATCAAATGGTTTTAGAAGAGGCTTCATTGACACTACATTATTCCTCCTTAAAATGCATGATGACCTATTAGTAGTACAAATTTACTTTGATGATTTTATATTTGGTGTCACTAATGCAAACCTTTGTAAGATCTTTGTAAACACAATGAAGGAGTTTGAGATGAGTATGATGGGAGAATTACACTTCTTCCTTGGCCTCCAAATTTAACAAATAAAGAATGGGATCCTCATTAACCAAACCAAATATAACAAGGAGTTAAATTCAACATGGATGAAGAAAATGCTACAGAAATGCCCTTCAACCAAGTTGGACAAGGATGAAGATGGAGAAAGAAATTAATGAAAAGTGTTATAGAGGTATGATTGGTAGTTTGCTATATCTTACCACAAGTAGACCCAATATTATGTTTAGTGTTTTCTTGTGCACTACATTTCAAGCATCTCCTAGAAAATTACATTTAGTTGCTGTGAAATGCATATTTAGATATCTTAAGGGCACACTAGACTTAGAATTGTGGTATCAAAGAAATAGTTGCTTTGGTTTGATTGACTTCTGTAACATGAACTATGCTGGATGTCATGTGGTTAGAAAGAGTACTAGTGGGATTTGCCAATTTCTTGGAAAATCTCTTATCCCATGGAGTTCCAAGAAACAAAACTTAATGGCTCTTTCTACTGCCAAAGCCGAATATGTAGCCACAGGGTGTTATTGCTTTCAAAATATTATGGTTGAGACAAACACTTCAAGATTTTGGCTATACATTTTGAAATGTACCAATTTCTGTGACAATACTAGTGTAATTAGCTTGTCAAAAAATTTGATACTACATTCTCATTCTAAGAATATTGACACTCGCCATCATTTTATTCAAGATAATATTTTGCTAAAGGATATTTCATTGATGTTTGTTAAAATCGATTATCAACTCACGAATATTTTTATAAAATATTTGAATGAAACATGATTTTGTTTCATTTAGAATGCCATTGGTATTGAAAAAGATTCATGCATCCTCGGCATTGTGGAATCAACTTTGTTTTTTTGTATTTTTATGGCTGAGGAGTTCTCTCTGAATTGGACGTCTGATTCATAAATGGATATCTGATTTCGAACAAATCTATATTCTCAAATTTCTTGTTGAATGTCTATTTTTGTATCAGATGTCCAATACAATAGTTCAATATATGCAATTTTCTTCCTATCGGACATCCATTTCTGTACCAAACATCCAATATAGTAGTCCAATATATGCAATTTTCTTCATGTTGGACATCCATTTCTGTACCAAACATTCGATACAACAATTCAATATATGCAGCTTTCCTGCTTTTAGATTTTGATTCATGAATAGGACATCTGATACATAGCAGTGGGGCTCAATTTCAAAGATTTGAACCCTAGCCATCAGTCCATTTTCCATCCCCTTGCACGGGATTCATCTACAATGACACACCAAAGCTCTCTAGCCACCCTCTCCGATGATCTAAGGGTGTTATCCCTCATTTTGGGTCTCTCATCTTCGGTATCGCCTCCTTCCACTCCTCTATTTCAAGCCCTCTTCCTCCAATGGCCAAAAGATTCAAGAGCCTTGCCTTGAGGAAAAGGAAGGGTGAAGGCTCCTCTTCTTCGCTTGGTAATGATCCCTTTCCCCCTCAATTCCATTCTCTAGAATTTTTTATTTGATTTCAAACCAAATTCACCAACTCTCATATTGTTGTTCCTTGTACCATTGATTTTGACAATCTTTATTCTCTCAATCTTAAAACCCTTTTTGATGCTCAAGGTTGGACATCCCTATTAACCAAACATGAAATCTACTATGATTATAATGCCCAAGTCTTCTATGAAAATGATAATTTTGATGAAAATTCTAACACCTTTGATACTTACTAGGGTGATAGGCAAATACCTAGTACCCTTGTTATCTTATATTCAATTCTTGGCATACATACTATAGGGGAGGGATTGACTCTCACCTACAGATGGCCTAACCAGATTTCCTCTCATTAGTTTATTGTTGAGACCATCTTTGAGGGAAACTAGGGTGAGGCTATGTGGAAGCTTCAGTCTCCCCTTCTCCCACCTAGAGCCTATATCCTGCATTAGATTTTTGCTTATACCATTCTTCCCAAAGGCAGTCATAGAAATGAAGTATTATTTTTTAAGTTATATCTTCTCTTCTATCTCTTGACTCACTGTATGGTATGCTTACTTTATATCAGTATCCACCATATGGGCCATTATACCCAACACTTACATGCCACCCTCGGCTTTCCCAGCTTCATCATCTTAATTCTTAGAAACTTTGGTTCTCTAGCTCCCCAATGCGAACCCTTTCTAGCTCATTCCTATACACTAGCTAACACCTTCTCTCGCTTCACCCTCTTTTGGATGGGCTTCTCCTTACATGATGGTTCTTGGATCCAAGGAGAGAGTGGTGATGAGCTAACTGAGGTAGCAAAGGTCAAGACCATAAAGAACAGTCTGTGAGAGAGTCAAGGACATGCTAAACCTTCCTATGCATTATCCACTAAGTCCAAGGCTGACTTTGTTGCCAGGCTTGCACACCTGGAGGACCTATCATAGCAAACTACTGAGCAAGTGACCCAGCTCTGATCCTCCATGGATGAGATGTCTACTACGATGTGCACATCCTTAGATGGAATCTTTGAGATGATTCGCTCTTTCATGGATCACTCAACTCCTCGATTGCCTCCTAGACCCAACTCCTAGATTTATGCTTTTCATTCTTTTCTTTCAGTTATGGAGTTTGTGGACCTTGATTTATATGTATGGATTCTAGTTTTTAGTATCTAACTTGTTGGTGTATGGTTTGGAGTTTTATGACTTTATGTGTTATGATTTTAACTCTCATTTATGAATATTGTTGTGTTGATGTGTTGTATCATTTATGGATATTGCTATTTCTTCTTCTTATGTCTTGGATATCATATTCATCTAATAGCTAGATTTGATGCTAAAAGTATAAGTCGAGTTGAAGAGGCTTTTATTAATAATTTTTACATCTTCTAATATTTGTTAATAGAGATCAAATCCTTTTTCAACTCACTAGCCAATCTTGAGCTCTAAACCTTTTAATCTCAGGCTAGCTCTTACCTTTACTTTAGTCTTGAGAGAATTTTGTGTGAGTATAAGATTGTTCCAATTTTTATGAATTTCCACTTGTAATCCACTCCAAGGTTGTTTGGAGTGATTGAGAGTTACTAACTTTAGTTTGGAGTATACTTACCATGTTTAAATTTTAGTACACTCTATCCCTTATTCTATCTTGTTTACTTAATGCACATTGGGTTGTGGATTGCATTGATTTTGAATTTACCCAAAACTAGTGGCATTGGTTTTTATCTCCTAATTTAGCCCCCTCTTAGGCAATTTATTTGCTTTCAAACCTTGTTGTTGCCTATTGAAGCCTACTTGGGCTAGATTTGGCCAAATCTGGCCATGAATGGAGGGGCAAATGAGCCGCCGATCCCACTCTGGAAACAGAAATACCCACATTAATAGCAGGTCAGATTCCAGCATTGAATAGATCGGCGGATAAAAATATTTGTCCATCTGTAATGGAAATTACATTAGTGGGGATATAAGTTGAAACGTCCCCAGATTGAGTCTCAACTATTGGTAAAGCGGTCATACTTCCTTCACCTAAACGAGAACTTGATTAAGCAGCTCTTTCCAAAAGGCGTGAATGCAAATAAAAAACATCTCCCGGATAAGCTTCACGACCAAGGGGTCTTCTTAATAGAAGAGACATTTGGCGATAAGCTTGTGCTTGTTTGGAGAGATCATCATAAATTATTAAAGTATGTTGTTCACGATGCATAAAATATTGTGCCCCTCTGTTGCGCTGTGGGAGAAGAGTGGCTGGATCTAGCTAGAATTAGCTAGATTTTGCTAAGAAGGAGACTAGGCCCGATCGAGCTTGGTGAAACCCCACGAAGAGATAAAGGGGGGCCGAAATTTGAAGAAGTAGATGAGAAAAATAATTTTAAAAAAACTTGTTCAACAAAAAAAAATCTGTCCAAGAAGAGAAGAAAAGGAGAATGGTTTTAAGCTTGAAATAGAAGAAGAAGAAGAAGAAGAAGAAGAAGAAGAAAAAACAAAAAAATTGTTATGTAAAAAAATAAAAAAAGAGAAAAATTGAGCAAAAATAGTGTAAAAAAAAAAAAAAGAGCTTCCAACATTGTAACTACCTGCGATCTTTGGCGTGATGGTAAATTCTTGATAATACCGTGTCGACCCATGGCCCTAGATGATAAAGATAGTGAATCCATGATCTCACTATGACCACCTGCAATCCTTGAAGATGGTGATGAAGACAACAAACCTATGACCTCATTGCAGCCACCTATAGCCCCTCGAAGACAATGATAAAGATAATAATGAAGATGGTGAACCTATGACCATGCTGTGGTCACTTATAGCCCCTCAAAGATGGCAGATCTCCATCACTACTAGCCAACCTTCGGGGTTATATTCAGCCAGTTTTTGGGCTCACATCTAAGCCAACCATTGGCTCCCATCCAAGCCAGCCTTCAACCTCGCACTCAGCTAGCCTTCAAGCTCTCATCCAAGTCATCCTTTGGGCTCACAACTAAGCTAGAATTTAGACTCACACTTAGCTAGCCTTTAGGCTCACACTCAGCTAGCCTTTAGGCTCACGTCCAAGCTAGCCTTCGGGCTCACAACCAAGCCAAACTTTGGGCTCGCATCCAAGCTAGCCTTTAGGCTCGCACTCAACCAACTTTTGGTCTCATATCCAAGCTAGCCTTTAGGCTCACACTCAGCCAACTTTTGGGCTCACATCCAAGCTAGTCTTCGGGCTCGCACTCAGCTAACCTTTGGGCTCCCACCTTGGCCAGCCTTTGGGTTGACATCTAAGCTAGTTTTCAAATTTACACCTAGCCAGCCTTTGGGCTTACACCTAGCTAGCCTTCAAGCTCATGAACTAAGCCAACCTTTAGATTCATACATTTCAAGTTAGGCTATGGGTCTGTCTAAAATCATAACAAATAGCTAAAGACCCTTAAATCAAATTGATTAATGTAAGGTAACTCTATCACATTGAGATAGAATTCAATCACAATAAATGGACAAAGGCCAAGTTGGCTCAGATAGACTTAAATTGCAAAATCAAATGGACTAAAAACCAAATTGAGCTGGACTCTAAATATCCAAATTGAGTTAATCTAGGCTAAATAAACTCAAACCAAACCCTGATTAGATCCAAGTTAGGTCAATCAAGTAAAATATGGATTGAACTAAGCTCAAATCAAATTCTTAATTATGTTAAGTCAACTCCAAACTAAAAGAGCTAAGCTTAAAGTCAAACCAAAACCAAGCTAGGCCAAGCTTAAACTAAAACCAAGTTAAATTAAATTAACTTGAACTTGAGCCTAAGTCCGCGAAGCTAAATTTGATAAAAGTCCAACACAGGGTCAAACTTGACTCAAGCTAAATAAAATCAAACTTAGACTTGAACTAAATAGGGTCAAGCCAAGTCCCACTAGGTGTATTGAACCCTCGGTAATACTCCAAAGTTATGAATAAAATGTGATGTTACCACCCTAACCTGAACCAAAATTAGTTCGAATAAAACTAAAAAAGGTCAAACTAAGTCTTACTGGGTGTGCAAAAAAAGCATTAGCAATGCTTCAAGCTATATCCAACCCCCAAAGTCATTGGTGATCCTATCAAATCGAAGATATTAATTGCCAATACACTCAAAACTATTGGTGACACTTCGAAACTAGTCAACCCCAGAAGCCATTGACAATGTATTTTCCAAGCTAAGCCAACCCAAAAGTATTGACAACACTTCAAATCAAATCGAACTAAGGTAGGCTTGAACTTGCTTAGTCAGTCAGTCACAACACCTTACTCAAATAAAGTTAATCCCCAATGCAATCAAGCTATTGGCCATACTTCAAAGCTATATCCAATAGCTAAGCCATTGGTGATACTCTCAAATCAAAAAAGTTAATTGCCAACATGCTCCAAGTGGTTGGGCACATTTTAAAGCTATATCTAACCCCATAAGTTGTTGGTGATGCTACCAAATTAATGAAGTCAACCACCAATATGCTCAAAACTATTGGTCACACTTCAAGCTAGTCAACCTTAGAAGTAGTTGACAATGTGCCCTTCTAACTAGTCAACCTCACAAGCAATTGATGACACACCCTTTCAAGCTAGTTAACCCTAGAAGTAGTTGATGCACGTTTCAAGCTAGTCAACCCTAAAAGTAGTTGATGTACATTTCAAGCTAGCCAACCCAGGGTGGTTGGTGATGAATTCTTCAAGCTACTCAACCCCAAAAATAGTTGATGATGCACCTATCAAGCTAGTCAATCACAAACGCAATTGACGATGCACCTATCAAGAAAATAGTTGATGATGAAATTCTCAAAGCTATACCCAACCTTATAAGCTATTGGTGATGCTACCTAAACCAAAGAAATTATTGCCTATGCCTTATTAGCTATGGAAACATTTTTGAAAAATAAAAAAATATCATCTACGCCTTATCAATTATGGAAACACTTTGAAAAATAAAGAAGTTATCACCTATGCCTGGAAACACTTCAAAAAGAAAATCATAGATGTTATCGCCTTTACCTTATTAGTTATGAAAATACTTCAAGGCTAATGATGTTATTGCCTATGGCTTATTAGCTATGGAAACACTTCAAAAAAAATCAAAGAAGTTATCACCTATGCCTTATTGGCCATGGAAATACTTCAAATCATGAAGTTGCTGCTAATGCCTTATTGGCTAATGAAAACATTTCAAATCATGAGGTTATCACCAATTCCCAAAGTTATTGGAAGCACTTCAAACTTTTCTCATTCCCTTCCATGTTTCAAGTCAGATGCCATGTGATCCAGCACAAGGGGAGCAAGACAGTGGCATATATCAAATCTTCTTCTCCTCTTTTTTTTCATTATTTTTTCTATATTTTCTATAATTTTTTGTTGAAATTCATTGTAAAGTGAGAGTATACCCTTACTTAAGCCATCTACCATCTTTCTTAAATCAATCAAATAATTCTTTCTTCTTTTCTTTTTGTGTCTCTATTTTATTAACTAGGTTTTTAGCTTAGGATGTTCCTAATAATTGTCAAGATAATTAACAATAGGGGCTTATGCCTATTGGAATTCATGTTCCCATAGCACCTAATAGCACACTTTTAATTAAAACAAATCTTGATTGTTGATTCGAGGTCACTCCTTATGGTCTCCACTATTACGGGTGGTCAACTTTGATCCCACACTTTTGTTCTCATTCTAGGAGAGTTTGGGCGCCAAACCTTCTCATGTTCTATCATTTGAATGAGGGTAGGTGCAGGTGGACATGGTGGTAATGGAGGCTTGTCCACATTCTAGATTGTGGGTGGCCGTGGTGTTGGTGAAGATCTTTTGCCATATTAGGTAGGAGCTACGGATTTCCGTGATGTTGGTGGATTTTTGCCATCATACAAAGGGCCACAGGTGGCTACGATGTCGGTGGAGTTCCACCATCATACGAAAGGAGGCATGGGTGGCCACAATGTTGAGGGTATTCTCAATGTGTTAGGGATTGCTAGTGGCTGTAGTGGTGAGGAAGGCCTATTGATATGCAAGAAGCCATAGGTGGCCATGGTATTGGTGGGGGCTATTGATGCATGATGGACAGTGGGTAGCCATGGTATTGATAGATGTCTATTGTGAGGTGTGATCATATGATCTCTTCACCTTTGGTCATCCGAGCTTGAGGGCGAGGTGGCCCATGCAATGAAGTCATGGGTGGACAAAGTGTTGATGGGTTTTATGATGTGGTTTGGACACCCGATCTTCTAACTTTGATCATCTAAACCTGAATAGCTTTGTAACTTTCAAATGAGCAAGTGGTGGCTTGGATATGAATGAGGGCATGGGTGATTGTGAGAATTGAGAAGGAAGGGAAGGAAGCAGTAGTAGAGGTATAGGGTCATCGATACCTTAAAAGAAATAGAAGAGGAACAAGGGGGCAAAGAAATAGGAGGATGGGGATAAGAGAAAGAGGTACATCTTGGCTTTTTTCAAGATCTCCTTCAAGAGTCTAGCCTTAAATCCATGTAGAGTCTCCTTCTATCTCAAGATTCTCTCTATCCCTCCCTCTCTATCTGTGTGTCTTTAATTTGTGTGCCCTAACCCTCTTTGTATAGGGTTGTGAGAGGATCTCTAATTTTTGTTATTATAATTTGAGTGAGAGATTTGATGGGTTTTCTCTTACTATAAATTTCATATTCAAATCTCATATTGATATATTTCAAAATTACACCTTTCTTGTTTAAAGATCTGGTCAATATTGATGGATTCAAAAAAATCTCTTTCTATTTCTGCAGATGGTTCTCAGTCTATTAGGTTCAGGTGTCCAAACTACTAGTGTTAAGTCATCCAAACATAGGCCAGATTCAAAGAAAAGTTTGTGAGGTTCAGGCACCCAAACCTCTAGGTTCGGTCATCCAAACATGGGCTGATCTAGGCTCAATTTTTCTAGTGATTTTCCATTTCGAATTGGTTCATACTTGACCAAATTGGAGATTTGATGGATATCCTCTTATCATAATCATCATATTTGAATCCCAAATTGATATATTCTGATATTACAACTTTTTTGTTTGAAAAATCCTATTGATCTTTGCTGGATTTGAAGAATTTGTTTTTGAATAGTAGATCACTCTTGTCCATGAGGTTCAAGCACCAAGACCTCTAATGTTTGGTCATCTGAACACAGGTCGACTTGGGCCCAATTTTTTAGTCATGTTTTCCTATTCCAAATTGCCTCCTTACTCATTTGGGCTTAATTTAGTGTCTGAAATTTATGCATATATTATTACAGATTGGACCCTCATCCATCATGAACTTGATTTGCCACAATGAGTGAACTTGATTTGCCATGAAGAAGTGGACTTGATTTGTCATTCGAATATAGTCTTAGTTGCCACAATTGACTTGAATTTCCACCATGAGTAGACCTAAATTATCACAAGGAGTGGACTTGAGTTGCCACAATGAATGGACTTGAGATGTTGCAATGAGTGGACTTGATTTGCCATGAAGAAATGGACCTAATTTGCTACAAGAACTAGACCTTAACTCACCATAGGATGTGGATTTAATTCGCCAAAAGCTGTGTACTTGGTTTGCCACAAAGAGTGGACTTGAGTTGCAATGAGGAGTGGACTTGAGTTACCACAAGGAGGGGTTTTGGCTTGCAGCAAGGAAAGGACTTGATTTTGCCACAAGGAGTGAACTTGGTTTTCTGCAAGGAGTGGACTTGGTTTGTCATAAAGAAGTGAATTTGATTTGCATTCGAATATGGGCTTGATTACCACATGAAATTGACTTGAAATACTCCAATGAGTGGACTCAAATTACAACAAGGAGTGAACTTAATTTGCCACAAGAAGTAGACCTAATTCACTATAAGACATAGACTTAATTTGCCATGTAATGTGGACTTGGTTTGCCACAAAGAATGGACTTGAGTGAGCATGAAATGGATAGGATTTTATGTCCATATTCTGCCTTAAGAAACATGGAATGCATATTTAACTAGACAATTCTTTTAAAGAAAATCGGATGTTCTATCATAGACAAAATATAGCAACTTTCTATTATTATTGCTGCCTCCATAGGTTTAAACATAGTATTTTTTTGGGGAATTGGGCACTGATTGGTGGCATAAGCCTTTCTCCTAAGCTGAGGTTGATTTCCATCTATTCATCGATGGTAGCTTGCCTCCCATATTCGAGATCTTGTCGATCTTCTTTTGGTTGGAGGATCATGTATTCACCAAGTGATTTGTCACATTGAGTGGGACTTGGCAAAGATTCTTCTTTCAGTTTTGAGGGCATTTTAGCTACATTATGCCCCTTTCTTTAGGTTTTGATGAAGCATTACTGAGGACTTCACCCTCTTGTGATATCTGGAGTACCATAACTAGCTCGACACATGTAGTTTGTGTGTTAAAAAAGTGTTGAAGATGTTTGGTCAACTTCATTAATGCACAAAGGTCTAATGGAAACTTGGGATAATGTAGCCCAGCCCTTTAGAATTCTTCATCGGCTTGTTGAAGTAGGATACTTTGTAGTGATTGGCTGGATTAGCAAGTAGATACCTAGGTAGATGCTAGTTGAATTATAGTAATTAAAGCTGATAGTTCGCCATCTAGAGTGCCAAATTGGTACATGAGTTTTGAGAAAAGTAACATTATGAAGTGATGTTCTCCTGTTTCTTTTTTATTGTGATGCTGGAAGAAACAAATGATGTAAAGCATAGGTGCTTGCATTTTTTTTGTTTGAAAGAAAATCTTTTTTAGAGATTTCTCTTAATAGATAGGTGATATATCCTTTCATTTTAGATTGACACCCCCTACTTGATTTAGTCTATTGAAGTTTAAGGATAATTTTTTCTTAGAATGTGGTGGGTCACAAATCAATCTCCCCTTTCACTTTTTTCCTAGTGCAATATCTTCTTTAGGGGCCTATTTTTTGGGCAATTTTGCTAGTTTCACCATGTTCTTATTGGTTAGTCCCCTTTTTTATACTTTGTCTTTGATCTCAGATGCCTTCCAACCATAATTCCAAAGGTTTATACACCTGCAGATGCTCTATGGGTGGTCTTTCTTGGTCAATAATACACTGAGATAAGGCTGGGTAAATCCACCTAATTTTGACATGTAATCTAATTTTCTCTCTCTTTTTTTTTTATTTTTTATTTTTCTCTTTAACTTAGCAATCTCATGTCTCTTTGAATATCTAAGGTTTGTAGACTCATAGATACCAATCAATTCTTACTCTTTGAGCATGCCGCTCTTGGTTTGGTTTTTGATATGATTTGTCCATTTAGGACTTTGTTTCCCATTGTCCATCTGGGGGGTGATCTTTTATCTCTAGGAGGAGATTTCTGAGAGGTTATTTTTCAATCTTAGCACTTTTATCTTTAAAGTAACTTTCCTAATAGGATTTTAGCTACATGTAGATTGGTCACCATATTCCCAATCTTGCATTCCCAAAGTTAACTTTGGGTGTACGTGGGTGGGGAGATGCAGGGATTCCAATTCCACCAAATTTTATCACCGACCATTCTTGCCTTCAACTTTTGTCCTTTCACTTTTAGAGACTTTTTTCTAATGCAAAAGGTGATTTATCTGAATACTAAGAGAACTTTTTATTTTATGTCTCTTAAGAAACTTTGCTTTTGCATTGAGAAGTATGGAATACATTACTAGTCAATTAAAATATTTTTTTATTTTGTGCTTTTGAAGCTCATACAATAATTTGAATCTTCCATGCTGTAGATTTGGCACAAGTACCATTTTTTTTGTCCATTAATCACTATGGTATTAAAAGATGGTTTTAATCCTTTCTCAACTAAATAAAATTGAGCACTTGTGCTTTTATTATTCTCCTTTAGCCTTTGCAGCATTGGAGGTGAGGCTAATAAAATCTAGCTTTGAGTTCAATCTGACATCCTAGAGTTAGCCAAACATCCTGTTGACCCTTCCTTTGGCAAGTTGTGGGCGACCAAAACTAACTTTTGCCTACTAAGTCTTTGAAAGATTGGTCCCCAAGTTTGTGCTAATGGGACCTTTATTTCATTATCAAGGTTCAATATAATGAAATTTAGCCTTTATAGTTGTGCCTTTGCCCCCTGAATGGATTTGGTGTTTGCCCTCTTGGCAGACTTGGTCTTTGCCTACTGGGTGGACTTGATCTTTCCCCACTAAGTGAGAGGAGAGAGGTTGATCCATACTTGGGAGGTCCTTGCCCCCAGAATAAGAGGTCTTTTACCCCTGGATGGGAGGTCCTTGCCCCTTGAATGAAAGATGAGGTGTTAACTCATGTTTATGTGGATTACTATTGCCCCTATGGTGGCATTGATTGATGAAGTACACTAGAGATTTTTTACTGAGGATGATGCGTAGATTAGGGCAAGAGGGCCACATGATGATGTCATTTATCTTTTTCTTAATCAATCATCATATTCCAACTTTTCTTCTTTTAATATATGCCCATATTAACTAAGTTTCTCTACTTGGAAGAGAAGTCAAGTCCCATCAGGCATGTCAGAATTTGTGGGATTGGCTTTGGTAGTTTGAGAGTGATGGAGACCCCAGAGAGCAACCTTGGTGCATAAATCAAAGTTTATTTTTATTTCAAAGTGTACTATCAAGTATTGTGGAGCATTGACTTCCAATAGGCACAAGCCCCTATTATTAATTACCCAACAATTGTCAGAAACCTCCTAAATTAAAAAACCTAACTAGTAAAATAGAGACACGAAAAGAAATGAAGAAAGTATTCAATTGATTTTTAAGAAATGGTACATGGCTTAAGAAAGGTTTTACCCTCACTTTATAATAAATTTCAATATGAAATTATAAAAAATATGAAAGAAGTATAGAGCAAAAAAAGGTAGAGAAGAAGCTTTAATGTGTGCTACTACCCCACTTCCATGCACTGGACCACATAGCGTCGTGATTCAAATAGGTCTTGACTCAGTCTTTGGCAAATATTGATAACATCATCTGATGGGACATGGAAGGGGATGAGGGGTAAAGTGTTTCTGATGGCCCGAGCATTGGAGATAACTTATTATGGTTGAAGTGTTTTTATTAGCTAATAAGACATTGGTGATAACTCTGAGCTTGGAAGTATTTTCATTAGCCAATAAGGCATAGGTGATGACTTCTATAATTTTGATAGCTAGTGGGGCATAGTTAATAACTTCATAGGTTTGAAGTGTTTTCATAGCCAATGAAACGTAGGTGATAACTTCATGATTTTTGAAGTGTTTCCATAGATAATGAGGCATAGGTAATAACTTCAAAGATTTTGAAGTGTTTCCATATCTAACGAGGCATAGATCATAACTTCATTGAATTTGAAGTGTTTCTATAGTCAAAGAGACACAAGCGATAACTTCATTGATTTTTGAAGTGTTTCTATGACCAATGAATCATAGGTGATAACTTCATTTGGTTTGAAGTGTTTCTATAGCCAATGAGGCATCAAGGATAACTTCATTTATTTTGAAGTATTTCCATAGCCAATGAGATGTAGGTGATAACTTCATTGAATTCAAAGTATTTTTATAACCAATGAGGTGTAAACGATAACTTCAATGATTTTTGAGGTGTTTCCATAGCCAATGAGGGGTAGGTGATGACTTCATTTGGTTTGAAGTGTTTCTGTAGCCAATGAGGCATAGGCAATAACTTCATTTGATTTGAAGTATTTTCATAACCGATAACACAGGTGAATAACTTTATTGATTTAAAGTGTTTTTATAGCCAATAAGGCATAAGCAATAACTTCACTTGAGTGTTTCTATAACCAATGAGCTATAAGTGACAACTTCATGAGTTTGAACTATTTCCATTAGCTAATAAGGTGTTGATGACAATTCTAAGATTTGAAATATTTTCATTAGCCGATGAAATATAGGTAATAACTTCTTTGATTTTGAAGTGTTTCCATAGCCAATGAGGCAAAAGTAATAACTTCATGAGTTTTGAAGTATTTTAATATCCAATGAGGCATAGGCGATAACTTCATAGATTTTGAAGTGTTTCCATAACCGATGAGGTGTAAGTGATAACTTCATTAGTTGAAGCATTTTCATAGCCAATGAGGCATAAACTATAACTCCATTTCATTTGAAGCATTTCTTTAACCAATAAAGCATAAGAGATAACTTTATAAGCTTGAAGTATTTCTATAGCTGATGAGGCATAAGCAATAACTTCATAGATTTTGAAATATTTCCATAGCCAATGAGGTGTAGGTGATAACTTTATTAGTTTTGAAGTATTTGTATAGCCAATGAGGCATAAGTAATAACTTCATTTGATTTGAAGTGTTTGTATATCCAATGAGATGTAAGCGAAAACTTTATGAGCTTGAAGTGTTTCCATAGCTAATGTAATGTAGGTGCTAACTTCATTAGTTTTGAAGTATTTACCTAGTCAATAAGGTGCAAGCAATAACTTCATTTGATTTAAAGTATTTCTATAGCCAATAAGGTATAAGTAATAAATTCATTTGATTTTAAAGTATTTTCATAGTAGATGAGGCATAGGTGATAATTTTATTAGTTTGAAGTATTTTTGTAGCCAATGAGGCATAAGTAATACCTTCATTCAATTTGAAGTGTTTCTATAGCCAATGAGACATAAACGATAATTTCATTAGTTATGAAGTGTTTCTATAACCAATGAGGCATAGGTGAATAACCTCATTGATTTAAAGTTTTTCTATAACTGATAAGACATAAGCAATAATTTTATTTGATTTTGAAGTATTTCCATAGCCGATGAGGAGAAGGTGATAAGTTTATTAGTTCGAAGTGTTTCTATAGCTAATGAGACACAAGCAAAAACTTTGTTTAATTTGAAGTGTTTTTCTAGCCATGAGGTGTAAATGATATCTTTATTAGTTCTGAAGTATTTTCATAGCCAATGAGGCATAGGTGAATAACTTCATTGATTTAATGTGTTTGTATAGCCGATGAGGCATAAGCAATAACTCCACTATATTTGAAGTATTTCAATAGCCAATGTGGTATAAGCAATAACTTTAACATTTTGAAGTATTTTCGTTCGCTGATAAGGCATTGGTGACAACTTCAAGATTTGAATTTTTTTCAATAGCTAATGAGGCATAGGTGATAACTTCTTTGGTTTTGAAGAATTTTCATAACCAATGAGGGATAGGTAATAACTTTATGAGTTTTGAAGCATTTCAATAGTTAATGAGGCGTAGTTGATAACTTGATAAATTTTGAAGTGTTTCCATAGCTGATGAGGTGTAGATAATAACTTTATTAGTTTTGAAGTATTTTCATTGTCGATGAGGCATAAGCAATAACTTCATTTTATTTAAAGTATTTTTATAGCCAATAAAATATAAGTGATAACTTTATGAGTTTGAAGTATTTTCATAGTCGATGAGGCATAAATCACAACTTCATAGATTTTAAAGTACTTCCATAGCTGATGAGGCATTGGTGATAACCTTATTAGGTTTGAACCATTTCCACAGCTGTGAGCCAAAAGTAATAACTTCATTTGATTTGAAGTATTTTAATAGCCAATGAGGCATAAGTAATAACTTCATGAGTTTAAAGTATTTTCATAGCCAATAAGGTGTGGGTGCTATCTTTATTAGTTTTAAAGTATTTACATAGCTAATGAGGTGTAAGCAATAACCTCATTTGATTTGAATCATTCCTATATCCAATGAGGCATAAGCAATTACTTTTTTTTATTTTGAAGTGTTTTCACAGTTGATGAGGCTTAGGTGATAACTTCATTAGTTTGAAATATTATTGTAGCTAATGAGGTATAAGCAATACCTTCATTTGATTTGAAGTGTTACTATATCCAGTGAGGCGTAAGTGATGACTTCATTAGTTCTGAAGTATTTCCATAGTCATGAGGTATAGGTCAATAAGTTCATTGATTTGAGGTGTTTATATAACTGATGTAGCATAAGCAATAACTTCACTTGATTTGAAGTTTTTCTATAGCCAATGAGGCATAAGTAAAAATTTTATTAATTTAAAGTGTTTCTATAGCCAATGACCCATAAGCAATAACATCATTTGATTTAAAATATTTCTATAGATAATGAGGTATAAGCAATAACTTTATCTATTCAAAGTGTTTCTTCAACTGATGAGGCATAAGTAATCACTTCATAAGTTTGAAGTGTTTCCATAGCCGATAAAGCATAGATGATAACTTCATTGATTTGAAGTATTTCTATAGCTGATAATGCATACATAATAACTTCATTTGATTTTGAAGTATTTTTATAGCTGATGAGATGTAGGTGATAACTTTATTGATTTGAAGTGTTTCTATAGATGATGAGGCATAAGCAATAACTTTATTTGATTTGAAGTGTTTCTATAGCCAATAAGCCATAAGCAATAACTTCATTTGATTTTGATGTGTTTTCATAGCTGATGACACATAATGAGACATAAGAAATAACTTCATTTAATTTGAAGTATTTCTATAGCTAATGAGGCCTAAGCGATAACCTCATGAGTTTTAAGTGTTGTTATAGCCAATGAGACATAAATAATAACTTCATTTGATTTGAAGTGTTTTTATAGCTAATGAGGCATAAGTGATAAGTTCATGAGTTTGAAGTATTTATATGGCTAATGAGGCATAAGCAATAACTTCATTAATTTGAAGTGGCACTACCCACTGCCCGTAGAGTTGGGCATAGTCTTAGAGTATTGCCAAGCCTTTTATAGCACACCTAACAAGATTTAGTTTGACCCTATTCAAGCTAATTTTGATTCAGGTTACGATGGCAATGTCACCCATCATTCGTAGTCTTAGAGTGTTGCTGAGGGTTTAGCACACCCATTGAGGTTTACCTTGACCTCATTTTAGTAATATTTGAACTTGTCTGAATTGGACTTGACCTGTGCTTTGGTTCACATTTGAGTCTAGTTAAATTTGATCTGGTCATGGATTCAATTTGAGCTAATTTGAACTTTAGGCTTGCTCTCGATTTAAATTTGATTCAATTTAATGTTCAGAATTTGACCTTAACTTAAGTCTAACTTGATTTAATTTGGTGTTCAAAACCTGATTTGGATTAAGTTTGATTTAATTCAATTTGATGCTTAGAATTTGATTCAAGTCAAGTTTGATTTGATTCAATCCTATATTCAAAACTCGACTGTGGTCTGAGTTTGATTTGAAATTCAATTTATGTCACTTTGATTTGATCAATTTGTGTTAATTGATTTGATTCAAAAGTGCTCAAATTGTTATAATGATATTATGGTGAGACCACAAACTGACCATTAGTTTAAACTAACTTTTAGGAGAAGACTGCACACTGGCCCTAAATCATTTGACTTTGGAGCAAGACTATAGACTGGCCCTAAATTGAATAGATTATCTCACAAGACTACAGGTTGGGCTAAACCATTTAACTATCAGGCAAGGCCACAGGCTGGCCCTAAGTTGGATCGATTGTCCAGCGAGACCATACGCTAGCCCTAAATCATTTAATTTTGGATCAAGATAGCAGTCTAGCCCTAAGTTGGATTGGTTGTCGAGCGAGACTGTAGGCTGGCCCTAAATCGCTTGCCTTTTGGATGAGACCATAAGCTGGCCCTAAGTTGGATTGGCTATCGGATGAGACCACAGGCTAGCCCTAAACTATTTGACTTTTAGGCTAGACCGTAGGCTACCCCTAAGTTGGATTGGTTAACGAATGAGACTGCAGGCTAGCACTAAATTATTTGACTTTTGGTTGAGACTACAAACTAGTCCTAAGTTGGATTGGTTGTCTAGTAAGATCGTATGTTGGCACCAAGTCAAATTAATTGTTGGACAAGACCACAAGCTACCCCTAAGTTGGATTGGTCATCGAACGAGACTATAAACTAGTCCTAAATTATTTGACTTTCGAGTGAGACTGCAAACTAGTCCTAAGTTGGATTGGTTAGCGAGTGAGACCGCAGGTTGGCCCTAAGTGGAATTAATTATCGGACAAGATCATAAGCTGCCCCTAAGTTAGATTGGTTATCGAACGATACCATAGGTTGGCCCTAAATTGTTTGACTTTTGGTTAAGATTGTAAGCTAGAGTCAGATTTTTGTCAAGTAAGACCACAGGTTGGCTTTAAGTCAAATTGATTGTTGAACAAGATCGCAGACTGAACCTAGATTGTTTAACTTTCAGTCGAAATCACAAGCTATCCTATGTTAGAATGGTTATCAGCTAAGACCATAGGCTGACATTAAGTCGGATTGATTATCAAGCGAGACCATAGGCTGACCCTAAACCATTTGATTTTCAAACAAGACTACGGAATGGCTCTAAGTTGGATTGGTTGTTGGACGAGATTGCAGATAGACCAAAAATCATTTGACTTCTGATTGAGATTGCAAGCTGGCTCTAAATTAGATTGGTTGTCCAGTGAGACTCAGGCTGGCCCTAAACCATTTATTAAGAAGTTTTTTTTTGTTTTTTTTTTGCTCTCATTTTGAGAGAGTTCAGGAACCCGATCTTCTCCTGTTTGGTCATTTGAATGCGGGTAGGTGCAAGTGGCTACAGTGGTGATGGTGGCTTGTTGGTATTCTAGACCGTAAGTGGTCGTGGTGTTGGTGAAGATCCTCCATCATATTAGGAGCTGCAGGTGGCAATGGTGTTGGTGGAGACCCACCATCATACGTAGGGCCATGGGTTGCCACAATGTTGGTGGAGTTTCATTACTATGTGAAAGGGGACATAGGTGGCTATGGTGTTGGGGGTATTCTTAATGCATAAGGGGCTGCAAGCCACTGTAGTGATGATGTAGGCCTATTGATATGCAAGGAGCTAGTGGGGGCCATTGACACAGAAGGACTAAGGCAACCATGTTATTGATAGGTGTTTGTTGTGAGGTTTGGTCATTCAACCTCTTCACCTTTGGTCATCCAAACTCAAGGGTCAGGTCACCCATGAAATGAAGTTGTGGGTGGATGCAACATTTATGAGTTTCTATGATGTGGTTTGGACACCCGATCATTTGAGTTCGGCCATCTGACCTGAAGCTTCATAACTTTCAAACTAGCAGGCAGCGTCTTGGAGATGAATGAGGCCACGAGTGGCCATGAGCTTTGAGAATGAAAGGAAGGGAGCAACAGCAAAGGTATGGGGTCATTGATACCTTACAAGAAATAGAAGAGGAACAAGGGGGCAAAGAAATAGGACAATGGGGATAGGAGGAAGACTTACATCTTGGCTTTCTTCAAGATTTATTTCAAGAGTCCGACCTCCAATCCATGTAGAGTCTCCTTCTATCTCAAAATTCTCTTTGTCCCTATCTCTCTATCTATGTGTCTTCAATTCTTATGCCCTAACTCTCTTTATATAGGGTTGTGAGAGGATCTCTAATTTTGATCATTGGGATTTGATTGAGAGTTTTGATGAGTATTCTCTTGCCATAAACATCATATTTGAATATTAGAGAGATATTTCCAAAATTACACCTTTCTTGTTTAAAGATCCCCAATCTTGATGGATTTAAAGAAGTCTCTTTCCATTTCTATAGATCACTCCCAATCGGTCAGGTTCAGGCATTTGAACTACAAGCATTCAATCACCCAAATATAGGCCAAATTCAAAGAGAAGTTTGTAAGGTTTGGGCGCTCAAACCTCTAGGATCAGTCATTCAAACATGAGAGATCTAGGCTCAATTTTTTCAATTATTTTCTATTTTAAATTGGATCCTACTTGCCCAAGTTGGAGATTGATGTGTATTCTCTTACGATAAGCTTCATATTTGAATCTCAGATTGATATATTTGAGATTACAACTTTTCTTGTCTGAAAAATATTGCTATTCTTTAATGGATTTGAAGAATTTGTTTTTGAATTAGTAGATTGCGCTTGTCTATGAGGTTCGGGCACCCAAACCTCTGATGTTTAGTTGTCCAAACACGGGTCGACTTGGGCCCGATTTTCTAGTCATTTTTTCATATTTCAAATTGGCTTCCCTACTCATTTGGGCTTTGATTTAGTGTCCAAAATTTTGGCCTATATTTATTTCAAATTAGACCCTCACCCATCATGAATTAAACTTAAAGTCCACTTTTAATTCTTGCTCAATTTGAAACCAAAATTGGGTTACAAATCAACTCAAACAATGCCATCAACATATGCTTTCATGTTCCTCCCGAGCTAAGTCTCGAAGACCTTGTTCACCATTTTTTGGTACATCACAACTGTATTTTTTTCCCAAAAGGCACAGTAACATAGCAAAATGCACCTTGGTCTATGATGAAGGGTATTTTTTCCTCACCCTTTGAGGTGCATGCGAATCTAGTGGTAACCTAAAAATACATCCAAGAAGTATAGGAGTTGATGGCCCGAGGTAGAATCCAAAAGTTGATCTATCTTAGGCAAAGGGTATCTATCCTTTAGGTAACCTTTGTTTGAGTTAGTAAAGTTGATGCACATTTTTTTACTTACTGTTGGATTTCTTTACCATCACCACATTTGCCAACCACTCAGGGTAAGAGACTTCTCTAATGAATCTTGCATTTAGGAATTTGTTTATCTCTTCATTGATGGCTCTTTGTCACTTAGGGGTGAAGTGCCTCTTCTTCTATTTGACTATTTTGTGATTTTCTGCCACTACAAGCTCATGCTAGGCAATTGAAGAGTCTATACCAGGTAGGTCTTTTAGGGACCATGCAAAGACATCTTGGCTTCTCCGCAAGAACTCTCCTAATTTGGTGAGAAGAGGTTCCCTGAGGTTTGTACTGAGCTTCAATGTTCTCCTCAAGTCTTTATCAACAATAAGGTTAACAAGCTGCTCCATGGTGCATAGCTTCTTTAGTTCAGGAGGAGACTTATTGACCTCGGCTATTGTTGAACCTTTGCCCTTTTGGTTGGTGTTGTTATTTTGCCAATAAGAACCCTTGCACTTCTTAGCAAGGCTCTGGTCAGCCCACATTTTACCTATCCCATACTTAGTTGGAAATCTCATAACTAGGTGAAAGGTCAAGATTACTACTTGGACTATTACATTATATGCCGAGCATGTTCGAACTACAACAAACTTTGATTTAATGATTGTGCTTCTAGGGTTCTCTTCGATATTGAGAAGTAGATCAATCATGCTTATTAGAGTAACTAAGTCTCTAGTGAATCTAGTGAGAGTCCTGACATGGTTCCAACTTTTGCTCGGTCTTCATATGGTCATAGGCCTGGTGAATAAGTTATTATCCGAGCTTCTCATGTCCACCTAGTGTAGCTATCCAAGATTGCCAATATCACTAGTGCATCATTGTGGGGTGCTGAAATTCCCTCCAAATCCTTTGTAGAAGAGACTATATCCCAATGCCCAAGTTTAGAATGTTACGTCTTCATTGGCTCCTCTAACTCCTCTTGCCCCTCAGTGATGGTTTGACATTTGCAGTTTGATGCTGAAGCTTCACTTTGAGTTGATGGACTTACCAAGATCATATTAAGGCTTCATGTTATTGGGGATTGTAAAATTGTGGAGTGGGATTCCTTTGTGGAGAGGCCCGAGAATAAGGGTCTTACATACAAATCTCTTTAGCTCTCTCACCTTAACGAACAAATTGCCTGAGGTGTCCATCTCTTATGAGCCTTTTGATTTTATATTTGAGGTGTTTGCATTCTTTAGTATCATGGCTATACTCTCGATGAAAATGATAGTGCCTTGACTTGTCAAGGTATTGCCGACTCATGCGAATTGGTAGATATCTCTACAGAAAATCTTGGTGTTCACTTTAAGCAAGGACTTCGAACCTCAAATTATTCAGTAGGATGTAAGCTTGAAACTCGGGCCTCCATTCTTCAGGCCTATCTCTAATTCTTTGGCTCAAGGAGCTTTTCTTCCCAAGATTCTTTCTTTAGTTTACTAGAATCCTTGGATTCTCTTTTAGTTGTAATTACTTCTTCAGTATTAATGTGTTCTCAAACTAGCTGGATAAACACTACAAGACTTCTTGGAGGTCAGTGAACCACTTTATATGCAACCTGAGCTTATCGGATCCAATTGATTGCAATAGCTAGGATGATAGAACTATCTAGCACAATGGCCTCAAGCCAAGTCTTGTTAAACCAAGCCAAGTACTCCCTTAGGCTTTCAACTTCTTTTTGCTTCAGTATCAACAATGTAGAGGGATCTTTTTACCAAGGTACCAGTGAGATAAATTATTGCACAAATGTATCTGTCAGATCATCAAAGCAAGTAATAGAGCACCTCAAAAGTTAGAAGTACCAAGCTTAGGCCAGACCTTGCAAGGTCATAGGGAACACCTTGCACATAGTTGAATCCCATGCTCCTTGTAGAATCATGGTGTTCCTAAATGCCAACATGATCCACCAAGTCCTTCATGCCATCATACACCTCATAGTGAGGCTATCAGAATTTTCGTTGTACAAGGGAGTATGCCACCTTGGGTATTAGACGAGTGTTGTATCTCGCTTGAGTTGGACAAATTGGTGCCCCAAATAATTCTCAGCTTGAATATGAGATAACCTCCCTCTGAGTGCCTTAGGCAGTTCTAACTGAAGCTTGGCTATAATATGTGTGGTATGTGGCCTCATCAACCAAATCATATGTGGGGTTGTATCTATTATAGTTCCTTGAGGCTTCATACCATAGAAGAGGAGCCATAGCTGAGGGGTTGCACTGACCTTGGTGAAGACATTACCTAAGGTTGCAAGACTTGGTGCGGGATGATGCAATGACTCGCCTAGTTGGTTCAGTGTGATACCTTAGTTTGGAGCTAGAGCATCAACCTAAGGTTGCTGCTGAGCATTATGAAGTGGGGAACTCCGTATTGATTGAGCTTGATTTTGCTGCTTTGAGTCTAAAGGTTCCACATAGCTTGCATTTGGACCTTGAGGAGCTGCATCATTTGCTAAATAGCTATTGCCAAGGTTTGAAACTCTTTGTGACTCACCGAGTTAGATGGCCGAAGAGGTTTTATTTGCAGGGCAATTGCTCAAGTCTATTGTGGTGGTTAAATCACTAAGTTAGCCTGTTAGGTCAACTCTCTCAGCTCGTTAGATGAATTATGTGATTCCGCAGGCGCCGAAACTACCTGTCCCCTAGGTGGGTTCTTTGATGATGATGGTCATGTTCCTCATGGCGGCATCGTCAAAAAACCTCTTAGATTAGCAAAGAGAGAAGGTGGAGTGGATCTCAATAAGATTACCATTGTTGAGGGAGTCTGGTTCACCACTAGTTTTGGTCTGAAAGAACCCTTGAGATCTTGATCCACTAGGCTTTCTTTCCCCTAATTTACAATAAAGAGATACCGTGAAGAGCACAACTGAGAACTCTCCAACATAGTCACTCGACCACTCAAGTCAATATTATCCTCTCAAAATATAGGTAGAAAAGAGAGAAATGACATTAGTCCCTTACCTATCCAATTGTAGTGTTTATTTATAATGCCCCCAAGGATTTAGCTTATTCAGATCCTATGATCTCTGGTAACTTTTCCGCTGAATTTTCTGTAAAGGAGGGATCGATCCCAGATTCTTCAAGTTAACTTTAGAATTGACTGCAAATTAATTAGCTGGTACACCGACGCTAACAAATTGAGCCTAATAAGCTCAGTTATAGTTGGGATATGGCTGACCTTTCCTGTGAGCTCATCCATAATTAAAGTTACCAAGCCCATTATGGTCCAATACATAGGCGAGTCTTTTGCTCGATCGCATTTGTCAGCAACTTGCCCTTGAGCTCAGCTTCGTTAACTTTTCTGAATTAGAAAGTTCGATTCAAAAGTAACCTTTTAATTGCTTCAGCTGGGGATTTTAGTTTTAGTTTGCACTCATTTGATCTTTCTAAACTATCACTTAATAACTTGATGTATCATCAGAATGAAATAGTTACTATTAATGGGTGAAACAATTAATACCCAATAACCTCGTTCTAATAGAGGAAAAAAAGTAAGTTTACTCCTTTGTCCTAAAACCCAATAGATGGTCATTTACAAGTAAAAATTTTTAGTCTAAATTTGTTAAAGATGGGCAAATATGTCTCTTACATGCCAAAATCAAAAAAAAAAAAATAAAAAAAAGATTTTAGGGGCTATCATTAAGTTGGACATGGATTTTAGGGTTTCTATTTTTTAGCACATTATTTTGATTCTTCCACTCAATATATACAAACACGCACGCATCAAATTACAAATATCAAATCCCAACAATAACATTAATGGCAAATTCCTAGTGCAGATGGAACTCTTCAACCACATCTCTTCTTTGTAAAATACAGAGAACTACTTTCAACATCATAAAACCCTCCCAAAGAGAATAGCATGGGAGCCTTTGGCAATGAATTAGCAAACAAGATTGATTATCACGATTCGCCAAGACCTGAGGGAATTTTAAGGAGGAGACCATTGCTGCTTCTTCGTCTTCTTGGTAGAAGAGGAGGAAGAGGACACGAGATTCCGCCACAAATACCGACAGCTCACCATGTCCACGCACGTCCAAAAACCCGAAGAGATCACCGACCGGACCTGATCACATCAAGAACAACTAGAATTAAGAAGCTGTTGAAGCAACATTTTCAGGAATGGATTGCATGACAGATTGTTGCCTAGGCGTGAAGTGGAAGTGGTTCATTCGGTGCCACGTCGGAGATCTCCCGGACATCATGCTTGGTTGGATCAGGAGGCGCTCAAAGGACTCTGAGTACGAAGAAACCGGCGAGAGTCGCTGACAAGAAGATTAACACAACCCTCAATGGGCACATCTCTCTCACATACGCGCACACACACTCTCTCTTTTCTTGGATTACCAAAAACACAACGTTGGTAGGTGTATAACGAAGGAAACCAGAACTGTATGTGTGCAAAGATAGTCTAGGTCAGAAGGCTGTGGCTGCAAGTTGCAAGGGAAGGTTATTATCTGTTGTTTTTTGGGGGCTTTTGCACATAAATCCTATATATTTCTGAAATTTGTTCATTTCTCCTCCTATAACTAGTATTTGCTCATATACCATATAAAATCACAGCATTTACGTATATCCTACTAGTTTTAGCAAATGTATCCCAGCCTATGCTATGTTCAGCAAAAACACACCTCAATATTAGCTTAATAGTTGTATTTCATCTGTTTGTCAATCAATAAATTTTTTATTCTTAAATTCACATATATACTTTTCATTCTTGCAAAAAAATTTCTCAGTATTTTTGCACAAATAAAACACACCAAGTGTTCCTTAATAGTTGTACTTTGATCTACCTCATTCAGCAACAATTATGAATTCAACCATTAAAAACATCTTCGGTTGAAAATCATAAGCTCATATCCTATTTTCAACTTTATGAAAAAATACTTTCAAAATATAATTTGATCGAGATATGCAAACAAATTATAACTTACAAAAATAGTTTACGCTACCACCATGTATCTTCTTACGTAAATCTTTCAATAGAAAGGTATCTTTCTACATAAATATACAACTGTGAGAGCCTATTTTGCAAATATCTTGGCTTTCTAGGGTTCATAACTAAAACACAAATATCAATTTTGTAGGAATACATGTGCATTTTCACAATTTTACAGGGATACATCTGCAAAACCACCACATCCATGCAACCATGGACCTCGCATCGATTACATGCCCAGTGGTTGGCACACGCTGATTCGGTCGAAACCGATTTTGTCCAGCCGCGTGGGCCTTTTTTATTGAAAGAAAAAGAAATGTAAATAAATTCATAATATATGCAACCCAGAAAACTAACAAAATTTCATTTGGAGAAAAACTGAACGAAAATCAAGTTAAGAAAAAAATTAACTGATACAAGATGTATAGTTTAGTTTCAGAAATCCGTCCCATTCAAACCACTAAATGTACAAAATTTATTGTTGATTCATCATTGAAAAAAGGGGGTTCGAACTACTGTTTTTGACCTATTGACTTGATTCGATCCAATAACTGCAAAATAAGGTGCGTTTTATGGCAAACTAGAATTTTTGCAGGCATTAATATTCTTCTGGAAGAAAGTATGTCATCTAAGTAACCTTACCAATTAAGTTGGCTTTTTCCTCAGTCAAATGGATATTTCCCATGGAATAATAAGCAAGACTTCTCTCTAACGCTTGCCTGTTGAACATTTCAGTTAGTTTAATGAAACAAATGGAAACAAGAAATAAGATAATGTCACCTATGGCTTGGTGAAACATGCAATCTTTGCGAGCACAGACCTCAAGCTCCGAATGCCAGCTCCTGACTTGGAGCTCACCATCATCTGTAATGGATATCAATGTATCGGTCAACAAGATGACAAGCATGAATAATGCTTGCAGTTGAATATTTGACATCAAGAACAATCCAGCGCATGAGCTAAGCATTATTCGTTCTAAAGTCAACTGATGGACAAATCAAGCCTACCACAGGATTAACCAAGGAACTGTTTGCCTTGAGACTCTGCAACATTAAAATCAGAAGGATAAGTATTCTTTTGTGAATTCAGTAGAGATCACAGATTTCTTGAGATTCTCACCTGTTGCACTTGCATAGCACACCGAGCAACATCAATAGGGAAAACTGCATCAGTCTTGATTAGTACAATCTGGTAGGGCGTTTGAGATCTGTCCAGCATCCGAGACATCATTTAAGTTATTTTAGAAATAATAAGAATGGACAAATAGGACATGAACTACCTTTCCATCAAGTCAATGAGCTCGTGATCTCAAGGTTTCATGCCCCATTTGGTGTCAATAAGAAGGCAGACCCTTTTTAGGCCTTCTCTCGTGGAGACATACTCTTTCACCTAACCAGTTGAAGATTCAGTCCACTTAGCTTCAAGTCCAATCATGAAGCAAATTCTAATGTCAGAAAAATATGATAAAGTATATGCATATTCCAAATTCATATGCAAACAATCAAATGCGTTGAGGTAAAATCAGGTCCCAAAAATAGGGGCTGAACTATAGATGAAATTTTTATAGAATATAGAATTCAGCTCTTAATTCACTCTCTTAGTGGAGCTATTAGCATTAAGAAATATAGATATTGGGGAAACAAATGCACCTAAAAGGTAAGTGGGAACATTTATAATCTGAGGCATATAGAATTAGACTTCAATATCCAGGGCTGTGAACGAAATAGACTGAATTATCATATAAGCTAATAAGAAATTAACAGCTATGAAATAGAGAGAATTATCATGTAAGCTAATAAGAAATTAACAGCCCAAATTAGTTGAATGCTACAAATCAAGGTTTACCGTTTCGGTTTCGGTTTCGGTTTCGGGACCCAGCGAAACCGATACGTTTCGGCCATTTCGGTTTCAGTTTCGGCCGTTTCGGTTTCGGCCGAAAAATTTTTTAAAATTATTAATTGGGTGTTGACCAGAGTTTGACTATATTTTGACTGTACTTTGACTTCAAATTAAAAATATGATAAAATATTAAAAAAAATTGGAAAAATTTGAAAAATTAGGAATGAATTTATGCTTAATATTACCATAATATTAAATATTATTTTAGTTAATTAAAATTAATTTTGATAGTTAGTCAATTATATTGTCTACTTTAAATATAT
>RXID01015327.1:0-24247 GCA_005019695.1 Trichopus zeylanicus subsp. travancoricus
TAGTAATAGCAATAGTAGTAGTAGTAGTAGTAGAAGAAGAAGAAGCAGTAGTTGTTGTTGTTGTTGTTGTTGTATTAATAGCAAAAGTCACAGGAACAGAAGTAGCAATAGTAGTAGTAGTAGTAGTAGTGGTGAAGTAGTAGCAGTAGTCATAGTTGTTGTAATAGTAGTTGTTGTAGTAGTAGTTGTCGTAGTAGTAGTAGTTGTTGTTGTTGTAGTAGTGGTAGTAGTAGCAGCAGCAGTAATAGTAGTATTGGTTGCAGTAGTAGTAGTTGTTGTTGTTGCAGTAGCAGCAGGAGCAGCAGTTGGAATAATAGTAGTAGTATAAGAAATAGTAGCAACAATAGTAGTTGAAGTTGCAGGAGCAGTAGTAGCTAGTACTAGTACTAGTACTAGTACTAGTACTAGTGGCAGCAAAAGTAGTAGTAGTAGTAGAAATAGTAGCAATAGCTGAAGCAGCAGTAGTAGTACTAGTAGTCGCAGTAGTGGTAGTAGGAGAAGTAGTAGGAGTTGTAGTAGTAGAAGTAGTAGTAGTAGTACTAGTGGTAGTAGTAGTTATTGTTGTTGTAGTAGTGCTAAAAGCAGCAGCAGTGGCGGTAGTAGTAGTATCAGTAGTAGTAGTAGTAATAGTAGTAGTAGTAGTAGCAACATTAATGGTAGAAGAAGCTGTAGTCATAGCAGTAGTAGTGGTTGTAGTAGTAGTAGCAGTAGTAATAGTAGTGGTAATTGTAGTAGCAGTTGTAGCAGTAGCAGTAGTAGAAGTAGTAGCAGAAGTTGTCATAGTTGTACTATTAGTAGTTGTTGTGCTAACAGAAGTTGCTGTAGCAGTTGTAGTAGCAGTAGTGGTAATAGTAGTAATAGTAATAGTAGTAGCAGCAGCAGTAGTAGTAGTTATTGCAGTAGTAGCAGGAGTAGCATTAGTTGTAGTTGTGGTAGCAGTAGCCATAGGAGCAGTAGTAGCAGTGGTAGGAGTAATAGTTGTAATAGTAGAGGAAGTAGCAGTAGTATTATTAGTAGTAGTTGTAGTAGCCTCAGTAGTAGTAGCAGTAGTAGTAGTAGTAGTAACAGTAGTTGTACTAGTAGTAGTAGTAGTAGTAGTAGAAGTAGTAGAAGTCTAGTAGTAGTAGCAGCTGAAGCAGCAGTAGTAATAATAGTAATTCCTGTAATTATTCAAGTATTAGTTGTTGCAACACGAGTAGAAGTAGCAGCAATTGTACTATCAGTAGTAGTAGCAGTAGTAGTAGTAGCATCAGCAACAATAGTAGTAGTAGTACTACTACTAGTAGTAATAGTAGTTGTTGCTGTAGTAGTAATTTGATAGTTATAGTAGCAGCAATAATATTAGTGGTAGTTATTGTAGTAGTAGTAATAGTAGTTGCAGTTGTAGTAATCGTAGCAGAAGCCGTAATAGTAGCAGTAATAGTAATTGTAGGAGTAGAAGTAGCTATAGTAGTAGAAGTAGCAGCAGTAGAAGTAGTAGCAGTAGTAGCAATAGCAAATGTAGTTGCAGGAGAAATGGTAGTAGTTGTAGTAGCAATAGTGGTAGTAGTAGTAGTAGCAGTACCCGTTGTAGCAGTGATAGCAGTTGTAGATGTAGTAGTTATAATAGTAGTGGTAATAGTAGAGTAGTAGTAGCAGCAGTAGTACAAGTAGCGATTGTAGAAGTAGTAGTAGTAGGAGGAGGAGGAGTAGGAATAGTAGTAGTACTGTAGTTGCAGAAGAAGTAGTTGTACTAGTTGCGGTAGTAGAAGTAGTAGTAGTAGTATAGTAGCAGTTGCAGTAGTAGTAGTTGTTGTAGTAGAAGTGGTAGTAATAGTAGCATTCATAGTAGTAGTAATAACTAGAGTAGTATTAGTAGCATTAGTAGTAGTAGTCATTGTTGTAGTTGTAGCAGTAGCCTTAGAAGTAGAAGTAGTATTAGTAGCAGGAATTGGAGTGGTAGTAGTAGATGTTTTTGCATCAGTAGTAGTAGCTATAGTAGTAGGAATAGTAGTCATAGTAGTAGTAGTAGATGCAGTTGCAGTAGTTGTTGTAGTTGTACTATTAGCCGAAGTTGTAGTGGGAATAGTCATTGTACTAGCAGGAGTAGTAGTAGTAGCTGCAGTAGCAGCAGGAGTAGTAGTAGTCATAGTAGTAGTAGTAGTCGGAGTAGTAGTAGTAGAAGTAGTACTAGAGGAGGTAGCAAGAGTAATAGTAGTAGCAGCAACAATAGTAGTAGTAGTTGTTGTTGTTGTAGTAGTAGTAGTACTAGTAGCCGGAATAGGAATAATTATTTTAGAAGTAGTTGCACAAGTAGAAGCAGGAGGAGGAGTAGCACCAAAAGTAATAGTGGTAGTTGTAGTAGTGGCAGGAGTAGTAGTAGTAGTAATTGAAGTACTAGAAGTAGTAGTTGTAGTCATATTAGCAGCAGTAGCAGTTGGAATAGTAGTGTTGTAATAGTACTAGTAGTAGTCGTAGTAGTAGTAGTAGTAGCAATATTAGTAGTAGTAGTAGTATAGCAGTCGTCGTTATTGTAGTAGTAGTAGTAGTAGTAGTAGTAGTATGAGTAGCGATAGGAGTAGGAGTAGTAGCAGTAGTAATGGTTGCAGTAGTAGTTGTAATAGTAGTAGTAGTAATATTTGTAATAGTTGTAGTAGAAGTAGTAGTGGTAGTAGGAGTTCTAGTAGTAGTAGTAATAGTAGTAGTACTAGTAGTAGTAGTAGTAGTAGTAGGAGTTGTAGTAGTAGTGGTTGTAGTAGTAGTAGTAATAGTAGTAGTAGTAGTATTAGTAAAAGTAGTAGTAGAAGTAGTAGTGGTAGTAGGAGTTGTAGTAGTAGTAGTAATAGTAGTAGTAGTAGTAGTAGTAGTGGTAGTAGTAGTAGTAGTAATAGTAGTTGTAGTAGTAGTAGGAGGAGGAGGAGGAGGAGGAGGAGGAGGAGTAGTAGTAGTAGTAGTAGCAGTGGAAGTTGTTGTAATATTAGGTGTAGAAGTTGTGGTAGTAGCAGTTGTAGTAGTAGTAATAGTAGTAGTAGTAGTAGTAGTTGTTGTTGTAGTAGTAGTAGTCACAGTAGTAGTAGTAACAATAGTAGTAGTAGTAGTAGTAGGAGTAGTAGTAGTAGTAGTAGTAGAAGTAGAAGTAGTTGTTGTAGAAGTAGTAGTACTAGATGTTGCAGTAGTAGCAGTTGTATTTGTAGTAATAGTAGTAGTAATAGTAGTAGTAGTAGTAGTAGCTAGCGAAGTGATAGTAGTAGTAGTAATAGCAATAATAGTAGTAGTAGTCGAAGTAGTAGGAGTAATAGTAGTTGTAGTAAAAGTTATTATAGTAGTAGTAGTTGTAGTAGTTGTAGTAGCAAAAGTAGAAGTTGTAGTAGTTGTAGCAGTAGTAGTTGTGATAGTAGTAGTAGCACTAGCACTGGCTTTGGTAGCAGTAGTAGTAGTAGCATTAGTTGTAGTAGTGGCAGTAGTAGCAGTAGTTGTAGTAGTAATAGTAGAAGTTATTGTACTAGCAATAGTAGTAGTAATAATAGTTGTAATAGTAGTAGTATTAGTAGTAGTAGTAGTAGTTGTTGTTGTAGTAGTAGTAGTGGCCATAGCAGAAGCAGCAATAGTACTCATAAATGTAGTGGCAGTCGGAGAGGTCGTAGCAATAGTAGTAGTGGTAGTAGCAATAGCAGATATAGTAGTAGTAGTAGTGGTAGTCGTAAAAATAGTAGTAGCAGCAGCAATAGTTGTAGTGGTTGCAGTAGTAGTAGTAGGAGATGTAATAGCAATAGTAGTAGTAGCAGTAGTTGTAGTAGTTGTGGCAGCAGTAGCAGTAGTAGAACCAGTGGTAGTTGTACTAGCAGTTGTCATAGTAGGAGAAGCAATGGTGTAGTAGGAGAAGCAATGGTGTAGTAGTAGTAGAAGTAGTAGGAGTAGTAGTAGTAGAAGTAATAGTCGGAGTAGTAGTAGTAGAAGTAGTAGTAGTAGTAGTAGTAGTAGTGATTATTGTAGCAGTAGTAGTATTAGTAGCAGCAGCTGCAACAACAATAATAGCAGAAGTAGTTGTAGCAGTAGCAGTAGCGGTAGCAATAGTAGTTGTTGTAGCAGTAGTACTCGTAGTAGTAAAAGTAGCAGGAGAAGTAATAGTAGCAGTAGTAGCAGTAGAGGTAGTAGTTGTTGTTGCTGATGTTGTCGTTTTTGTGGTAGTAGTAGTAGGTGTAGTCGTAGTAGAAAGAGTAGTAGAGGTAGTAGCAGTAGTATTAGTAGTAGTAATAGTAGTCATAGTAATAGTAGTACTAGAAGCAGCAGTAGTAGTAGTACTAGGAGTAACATACTAGCAATAACAATAGTAGCTGTAGTAGTAGTAGCAATAGTAATATAAGTAGTTTTGGCAGCAGTAGTGATAGCAGTAGTAGCAGAACTACTAGTAGTTGTTGTTGTAGTTTCAATTGTAGTAGCAGCAGCAGTAGTCGTAGTAGTAGTTGAAGTAGTACTAGCAGAGGTAGTACTAGTAGCATTAGAGCAGTAGTAGTAGAGTAGCAGTTGTTGTTGTAGTAGTAGTAGTTGTAGTAGTAGGAGTAGTAGGGGTTGTAGTTTTAGATGTAGTAGTTGTAGCAGTAGTAGTTGTCGTTTGCGAAGAGATAGTAGTAGTAGTCGTAGCAATAGTCGTAGTAGTAGCAGGAGTGGTTGGAGGTGTAATAATAGAAGTAATGGTAGCAGTGGAAGTTGTTGTAGTAGTAGTTGTAGTAGTTGTTGTTATATTAGTCGTAGTAGCAGTAATAGTAGTTGTAGTAGTTGTACTATAGTACTGGTATAGTAGTAGTAGAAGCACTTGCTTTCGTAGCAGTAGTAGAAGTAAAAATAGGAGTAGCAATGGTAGTAGTAGCAACAATAGTAGAAGTTGTTGTAGTAGTAATCGTAGAAGTTGTTGTACTACTAGTGTTAGTAGTAGTAGTAGTAGTAGTTGTTGTTGTTGTTGTTGTCGTAGTAATAGTAGAAGTAGCAATAGTATCTGTTGTAGTCAAAGTAGAAGTTGTTGCACTAGTAGTGTCAGTAGTAGTAGTCATAGCAATAGTACTAGCAGAAGTAGTAGTGGTATTAGTAGTAGTAGAAGTAGTTGTAGTAGTAGTAGTAGTAGTAGCTGTGGTAGTAGAAGCAGTAGTAGTGGTAGCTGTAGTAGTAGTAGTATCTGTAGTAGCAACAGCTGCAGCCGCAGTAGTATTAGTATTTGTAGTAGTCATAGAAGTAGTAGCAATAGCAATAGTGGTAGCAGTAGCAGTAGCGGTAATAGTAGCAGTAGTAGTTGCAGTAGTAGTAGTACTACCACTAGTAGTAGAAGTAGTAGTAGTATTAGTAGTAGGAATAGGTGTAGGAGAAGGAGCAGCAGTAGGAGTATCTTTAGTAGTAGTTGCAGCAATAGTAGTAGTATTTGTATTTGTAGTAATAGTAGTTGTTGTAGTACTAGTAGTATTAGCAGAAGTTGTTGTAGGAATAGTAATAGGTGTAGGAGTAATAGTTGTATTACTAGTAGGTGGAGTAATGGTAGTATTAGTAGTAGTAGGAGGAGCAGGAGGAGTTGTAGCCGTATTAGTAGCAGCAGTAGCAGTAGTAGTAGAATTAGTTGTAGGAGTAGCATAAGGAGTGTAAGTATTAGAAATAGTTGTATTATAAGCAGTAGTAGTAGTAGCAGAAGAAGTAGTAGTAGTTGCTGTAGGAATAGTAGTAGTTGTTGTAGGAGCAGTAGTAGTAGGTGTAGGAGTGGTAGAAGAAGAAGTAGTAGTAGTAGTAGTAGTAGTCATAGAGGTAGTAGTAGTAGCAACAATAGTGGTAGTAGTAGTACGAGTAGGAGTAGTAGTGGAAGTAGTAGTAGTAGTAATGGTAGTAGTAGTAGTAGTAGTAGAAATACTAGTAGTAGTAGCAGATGTAGTAGTAGTATAAGTAGGAGTAGTAGTAGAAGCTATAGGAGGAGGAGGAGGAGGAGGAGGAGGAGGAGTAGTAGTAGTAGTAGTTATAGTAATAGTCATAGGTGAAGGAGTAGAAGTAGTACTATTAGTAGTTAGTTCTAGTAGTAGTTAAGGTAGTAGTAGTTGCTATAGTAGTTGTAGTAGTGGAAGTAGAAGTAGCCATAGTAGTCATGGTAGAAGTAGTGATAGTAGTAGTAGTTGTTGTAGTACTACTACTAGTAGTAGTAGTACTAGTAGTAGTAGAAGTAGTAGTAGTAGTAGCAATAGTAGTAGCAGCAGTCATAGTAATGGTAATAATAGGAGAGGCAGGAGTAGCAGTTGTAATAGTAGAAGTAGTAGTAGTTATTGTTCTTGTTGTTGTTATTGTAGGAGCAGTAGTCATATTGGTAGTAGCAGTAGTAGTAGTAGTAGTAGTAGTAGTAATTGGAGGAGGAGGAGGAGCAGTAGTAGTAGTTATACTAGTGACAGTAATAGTAGTAGTAGAAGAAGTAGTAGTAGTAGTAGTAGTAGTGGATGTAGTAGTAGGAGTAGTAGTCGGTGTAGTAGTTGTAGTAGTTGTTGTTGTAGTAATAATAGAAGCAGTAGCGGTAGCTATAGTAGTCATTATTGTAGTAGTAGCACTAGTAGTAGACATAGCAGTAGTAGAAGCGCTAGTAGTAATAGTACTATTAGAAGTAGTAGTAGTAGTAGTAATAGTAATACAGTAGTAGCAGAAGTAGTAGTAGTACTAGTACTAGTACTAGTAGTAGTATGTGTCGGAGTAGGAGTAGTAGTAGTAGTAGTAGGAGTAGGAGTGGGAGTAGCTGTAGTAGCAGTAGTAGGAGTAGTATTAGGAGTAGCAATAGTAGAAGTAGTAGTAGTTCTTGTTTTAGTAGTAGTAGTTTCTATAGTAGTAGTAATAGTAGTAGTAATAGCAGTAGTCATGGTAGTAGCAGCAACAACAATAGAAGCAACAACAGCAGTAGCTATAGCAGTAGTTGTAGTGGCAGTAGTAGTAGTAGTAGAAAGAGTAGTAGTTGGAGTAGGAGTTAGAGGAGTAGTACTAGTAGTAGCTGTTGTTGTAGTAGTAGTAGTAATAGTAGTAGTAGTAATAGTAGCAGTAGCAGGTGTAGTAGTAGTAGTAACAGTAGTAGTTGTTGTTGTTGTTGTCGTATTGATAGTAGTAGTGGTATAGTAGTAGTAGCAATTGTTGTTGTAACAGTCATAGTTTGTGTAATAGTTGTAGTTGTAGTAGTAATAGTAGTAATAGTTAGAGTAGCAGTAGTAGTAGGAGTTGTGGTAGCAACAGTCATAGTAGTTATAGTAATATTAGTATTAGTCGTAGTAGTAGTAGTTGTTGTTGTTGTATTAGTAGTAGTAATAGTAGTAGTACTAGTTGTAGTAGTAGGAGTTGGAGTAGGAGTAATAGTAGCAATAGTAATAGTAATAGTAGGAGTGGTAGTAGTGGGAGTAGAACGAGTAGCAGTAGCAGGAGTAGGTGTAGGAATAGTATTAGTCTATTAGTAGTAGTATTAGTGGTAGAAGTAGTGGTAGTAGTAGTTGTAGTTGCTGTAGTAGTACAAGTAATAGTAGTAGCAGGCGTAGTGCCAATATTAGTAATAGTAGTAGTAGTAATAGTAGTAGTAGCAATAGTAGTAGTAGCTGTAGCTGTGGTTGTAGCAGTAGTGGTTGTAGTATGAGAAGTTATAGTTGTAATAGTGGTTGTAACAACAATAACAACAATAGTAGCAGTAGTTGTGGTAGTAGTAGTTGTAGTATTAGCAGCTGTTGTAGTAGTAGTAGTAGCTGTAGTAGTAGCAGCAATATTAGGAGTACCAGTGGTAGTAACAGTAGTGGTAGTAATATTAGTAGTAGTAGTAGTCGCCGCAGGTGCAATAGTTGTAGCAAAAGTAGTAGCAGTAGTAACTGCAAGAGCAATAGCATAAGTAGTAGTACTAGTAACAATAGTAATAGTAGTAGAAGCAGAAGTAGCGGCAGAAGTAAAAGTAGTTGCAGTAGTAGTAGTAGTAGCAGTAGTAATATAGCAGCAGTAGTATGTGTAGTTGATGTAATAGTAGTGGGAGAGAAGCGGTAGCAGTAGGAGTTGTAGTCCTTGTAGTAGTCGCAGCAGTAGTAGTAGTAGAAATGCTAGTTATAGTAGTAGAAGTAGGAGTAGCACCAGCAGCAGTAGTAGTCATAGTAGCTATAGTAATAGTAGTAGCAGTAGTAGTAATAGCAGCAGTAGTAGTGGTAATAATGGCAGCATCAGTAGTAGTAGGAGTGTTAGGACTAGCAGTAGTAGTACGAGTAGTAGTAGTAGTAAGAATAGTATTAGTGGCAATAGTAGTAGTAGTAGCAGTAGTCGTAGGAGTATTAGGATTAGTAGTAGCGGTAGCATCCACAACATCAGCACCAGTAGCAACAACAGCAGCAGTAGTGGCAGTAGTACTAGTTATAGTAGTAGAAGCAGTAGCAGCAACAATAGGAGTCATAGTTGTAGTAGTAGCACTAGTATTAGTATAACTACTAGTAGTAGTAGTAGAAAAAAAAATTAGCCTTAGAAGTAATTGTAATAGTAGTACTAACCATAATAGTGACAGTAGCAGTAGTAGTAGTACGAGTGCAGAAGTAGCAGGAGTAGTAGTAGTAGTAGTAGTAGTTGGAGTTAGAGTAGTAGTAGTAGGAGTAGTAGTATTAGCAACAGTGGTAGTCGTAGTAGTAGTTGTTCTTGTTGTACTAGTGGTAGAAGTTGTAGTTGTAGCAATAGTAGAAGTGGTGTAGTTGTGGTTGTATTAGTACTAGAGCTAGTAGTAGTAGCAATAGTAGCAGTAGTTGTTGTGGTAGTAGTTGTGGTGGTATTAATAGGACTAGTAGTGGTAGCAGCCGTACCAATAGCAGTATGAGTAGTAGTATGAGTAGTAGTAGTAGTTGCAGTTGTAGTAGTAGTAGTAACAATAGTAGTAGGTGTAGTAGTTATTGTTGTTGTTGTAGTAGTAGTAGTAGGTATAGAAGTAGTAGTAATTTAGTATTAGTAGTTGTAGTCATAATAAGAGTGGTATTAGTAGTAGTAGTTGTAGCAGTAGTTGTTGTTGTTGTAGTAGTAGCAATAGTATTAGCAGTAGTTGCAACAGTTGTAGTAAGATTAGAATTAGTAGTTGTAATAGTTGTAGTAGTAGTATTCCTAGCAGTAGTAGTAGTAGTAGTAGTAGTACGAGTTGGAGGTGTAGGGGTTCTAGTATTTGGAGTAGTAGTAGTAGGAGTAGTAGTAGCAGTCGTAGGAGTAGGAGTAGGAATAGTAGCAATTGTACTAGGAGTAGGAATACTAGTAGTCATAATAGTAGTAGTAGTAGTCATTCTTGTTGTAGTAGTTGTACTAGGAGTAATAGTTGAATTAGTATTAGTAATAGTAGTAGTTGTTGTAGTAGTGGTAGGAGTAGTACTAGTAGTAGAAGTTGTGGTAGTAGTTACAGTAGTTGTAGCAGCAATAGTAGTAGTAGTAGTAGTGGTAGTTGTAGTGTTAGTAGTAGTAGTAGTAGTAGTAGTAGTTATAGGACTAGGAGTAGGGGTGGTAGTAGTAGTAGTCATAGTAGAATCAGTAGTCGGAATAGGCATTGGAATAGTAGTGTTGTAGTAGTAGTAGGAGTAGTAGTTGTAGTTGTAGTAGTAGTAGTAATAGTAGTAGGAGTAGCAGTAGTAGGAGGAGTAGCGTTGGGAGTAGTAGTAGTAGAAGTAGTAGCTGTAGCAGTAGTAGTTGTTGCAATACTAGTAGTAGATGTAGAAGTAGCAGTAGGAGTTGGAGTGGGAATAGTAGTAGTAGTAGAAGCAGTAGTAGGAGTAGTAGTAGTAGCTATTATAGTATTTGGAGAAGTGGTAGTTGTAGTAGTAGTACGAGTAGTAGTGCCACTAGGAGTTTAGGCAAGAATGGTGGTAGTAGTAGAAGATAGTTGTATATTAGTGGTAGTACTAGTGCAAGTAGTAGTTATAGTAGTAGTAATGGTAGTAGTTGTAGCAGCAGTAGTAGTAGTGGTAGTAGTACTAATAGTATTATTAGTAGTAGTAGTAGTAATAATAATAGTAGCAGCAGCATTAGCAACAGTAGTAGTAATAGTAGTAGTAGTAGTGGTTGTTGTCGTAGTAGTCGTAGTAGCAGTAGTAGTAGTAGTTGTAGTAGTATTAGCGGCAGCAACAGTAGATGTAGTAGTAGTTGTTGCTGTTGTTCTAGTGGCTGTAGTAGTTTTAGTAGCTGGAGTAGTAGCAGGAGTATGAGTAGGAGTAGTAGTATTAGAAGTAGTAGTAGCAGTATTAGTAGTAGTAGGAGTATTAGTAGGAGGAGTAATAGTAGTAGTAGTAGTAGTAGTAGTAGCAGTAGCAGCAGCAGTAGCAGTAGCAGCAGCAGTAGCAGTAGTTGTAGTAGTATTAGTAGGAGTTGGAGTAGAAGTAGTAAGTAGTAGTTGTAGTAGTATTAGTGGTGGTACTAGTAATACTAGTAGTTGTAGTAGTAGTAGTAGTAGTTGTTGTTGTTGTTGTAATAGTAGTACGAGGCGGAGTAGGAGTAGTAGTTTTAGTAGGAGTTGGAGTAGTTGTAGTAATGCTATTAGTAGCAGCAGCAGCAGTAATAGTAGTATTAGTAGACGCAGTAGTTTTTGTGTTAATCATAGCAGTATAGTAGTAGTAGAAGTGGTAGCAGTAGTGGCAGCAGCTGTAGTAGTAGAAGTTGAAGTGGCAGTCATAGCAGTAGTAACATTGATAGTTGTAGAACTAGTTGTAGTAGTAGCGTTAGCAGTAATATTAGCAATTGTAGTTGTAGCAGCATTAGTAGTAGTAGGCGAAGTAGTAGAAGTTGTTGTAATTATTGTGGTAGTAGTAGGAATCGGAGTAGTAGTAGTTATAATAGTAGAAGCAGTAGTAGCAGTAGTGGTATTACTCACGGCAATAGTAGTAATCGAAGGAGTATTAGCAGTTATAGCAGCAGTAGTAGAGGTAGTGGTAGTATTAGTAGTAGTTGTTGTTGTTTTAGTAGATGTAATTATGTTGTGCTTGTAGTAAAAGCTGTTGCAGTAATTGTAGCAGTAGTAATTGTTGCTGTAGTAGTAGGTCTAGTAGTAGTAGTAGTAGTAGTAGTCGTAGTAGTTGTAGTTGTAGCAACAGTAGTAATAGTAGTAGTAGTAGTAGCAATAGCAATAGTCATGGTTGAACTAGTAGAGGTAGTAGGAGTAGTAGTAGCAGTAATAGTAGTTGTAGTAGTAGTAGTAGCAGTAGTAGTAGCAGTAGCGGTAGTAGATGTAGTTGTAGTAGAATTCACAGTAGTCGTAGTATAGTAGCAGTGATAGAAGTTGTAATAGTAGGAGAAGTAGTAGTAGTAGCAGAAGTTGTAGTAGTCGCAATAGAAGTTGTAGTAGTAGTAGTAATTGTAGTTACTATGGTAGATGTAATAATAGTGGAAGGTGTAGGGCCAATAGTAGCAGTAGCAGCAGAAGTAGTTTTAGTGGTAGCAACAGTTGCAGTGGGAGCAGTATTAGTAGTAGTAGGTGAAGAAATAGTAGTAGTAGTAGCAGAAGTCGTAATAGTAGTAGTAGCAGTAGTAGTAGAAGTAGAAGAAGTAGTAGTAGTAGTAGAAGTAGTCGTAGTTGCAGAACTAGTAGGAGCAGAAGTAGTAGTCGTAGCTGTAGCAATAACAACAGCAGCAGCAGCAGTAGTAGTAGGAGTGTAGTAGTAGTAGTGGTAGTAGGAGTTATAGTCATTGACGTTGTTGGAGTGTTAGGATTAGTAGGTAGTGGTAGAAGTTTTAGGAATGTTCGGAGTAGTAGTAGTAGAAGTAGTAGTAGTGTTAGTAGTAATAGTTGTTGTAGGAGTAGTGGTAGTAGCAATTGTACTACTACTAGTAGTAGCAGTTGTTGTTGTTGTTATTGTTGTTATTGTTGAAGTAGTTGTGGTAGTAGTAGTAGCAGTAGTTGTAGTTGGAGTTGGAGTAGAAGTAGTATTTGGCATAGTTGTAGTAGGAGTAGGTGTCGTAGAAGCAGTAATAGTAGTAGCAGTAGGAGTTGGAGTAGGAGTAGTAGTAGTAGCAGTAGGAGTTGGAGTAGGAGTTGTAGTATTAGTGGCAGTAGTAGTAGTAGGAGTAGCAGGAGTAGTATTAAAGTAGTAGTAGTAGTAATAGCAGCAGTAGCAGTAACAGTAGAAGTTGTAGGAGCAGTAGTAGTGGTTGTAATAGTATTAGTCATAGTAGTACCAATTGTAGTAGGAGTTGTAGTAGTAGCAATTGTAATAGTAGTAGTAGTAGTAGTAGTAGTAGTAGTAGTAGGAGAAGTAGTGGTAGGAGTTGGAGTAGGACTATTAGCAGGAGTTGGAGTAGTTGGAGTATTAGTAGTAGCAGTAGTAGTAGCAGAAGTAGTGGTAAGAGTTGGTGTAGGACTATTAGCAGGAGTTGGAGTAGTTGGAGTATTAGTAGTAGTAGTAGTAGGTGTAGTAGTAGTAGTTGGATTAGAAGTCGCAGTAGGAGTTGGTGGAAGTGTAGTAGATGTAGTAGTAGCAGCAAAAGTAGTATCAGAAGTAGGAGTAGGTGTAGGAGTACGACTAGTACTACTGCTACTATAATTACTACTACTGTTGCTACTACTACTACTACTATTACAACTACTATCGCTGTTACTACTACTACTGCTACAACAACTACTACTACAACTACTGTTAGGACGGCTACTACTATTATAACTACTACTACTATTGCAACTACTACTTCTATTAGTACTGCTACTACAGTTGTTACTATTACTTGTACTACTACAACAACTATTACTATTAATACCACTTCTACTACTAGTACTACTAGTATTATTCGTATCACTACTACTATTGCTACAACTACTTCTACTGTTATTACTACAACAACAATTACTACTACTATAACTACTACTCTTGCTACTACTTTTACTGTTGCCACTACTACTATTGCTACTACCGCTACTGCTACTACCACTACTGCTACTACTATTGAAACTACTCCTGCTCCCTCTACTACTACTACTTCTACAACTGCTGTTGCCACTACTGCTACTACTAATACAACAACAATAGCAACAACAACAACTACTACTACTACTACAACAACAACTACTACTGCTGCTACTACAACTACTACTACTACTTCTACATCTACTGCTGCTACTACTAGTACCACTACTACTAATACTAATACAACTGCTACTTCTACTTCTACTATTACTAATACTACTGCTGCTACTACTGCTATTGCTACTGCGACTACTACAACTACTGGAACTACTGCTGCTACTATTGCTACTGCTACTACTACTTCAACTACTACTACTACGACTGCTACAACAACAACTACTACTACCCCAACTACTGAAACTACTACTACTATAGCTACTACTGCTACTACTACTGCAATTACTGCTATTATCGCTACTACTAGTACTATGGCTACTACTGCTACTACAATTTCTACTAGTACTACCCCTACTTCGGCTACTACTGCTACTGCTACTACTACTGCTACGATTATAACTACTACTACTATTACCGCTACTATAACTACTATTTCTATTGCTAATACTTTTATTACTACTACTACCACCACCACCACCACTGCGGTTGCTGCTACTACTACTACGATTTCTCCTACTACTATGACTACTACTGCTATTACTGCAACTACTACTACTACCATTGCGGCTACTGCTGCTGCTACTACTATGACTTCTCCTACTACTACTTTTACCACTACCACTGCTATTATTTTTTTTGCAAATGCTACTACTACTGCTGCTACTACTAATATCACTCTTATTGCTCCTACTACTAATGCTACTGCTACATCTTCAATTACTACTGCTGCTACTATTATTGCTGCTACTGCTTCTTCTACTACTACTAATACGACTATGCTTTTACTACAGCAACTACTACTACTAGTATGACGGCTACACTACAACTACAACTATTATTTTTAGTAATGGTACTCCTGCTACTACCGGACTACTACTACTTTAGCTACTGCTACTCGTACTACTACCGCTACGACTCCTACTACTACTGCTACTACTGCTACTCCTAGTACTACGATTGCGACTACTACTACATCCATAATATCGCTCAAACTACTACTACTACTACTCCTACTGCTACTGCTACTACTGTGACTACTACTCCTGCTTCGACTACTTCTACTGCAGCTACCACTACTACTGTGTCCATGGCTATGGCAACTACAGTTCCTACAGCTACGACTACACCAACTACTACTCCTGCTCCTACTACTTCTACTACTACTACAACTATTGTTACTCCTCCTCCTCCTACTACTGCTCATACTATTACGACCACCACTACTGTGGCTTCTACTGCTACTACTAGTACTCATGCTATAACTACTACTGCTGCTGCTGCTACTACTAATGCTACTATTACTATTATTACTACTACTACCCATGCTGCTTCTGTTGCTATTGCTACTATTACAAGTATAACTACTACAACTACAGCCGCCACTGCTACTGCTACTGCTACTACCACTTATACTACTACTACTACTACTACCACTTCTCCTACTACTATTATTTCTACAACTGCAACTACTGCTACTGGTACGACTACAGCTTCTACTACTATTGTGACTTTTATTACTACAACTACTGATACTACAGCAACAACTACTATTGCTGCTACTTCTGCTACTATTGCTCCTTTTACTACAACATCAACTACTACTACCGCTTCTACTACAACTTTTGCTACTACTACCACTACTACTACTACTCCTACTACTACTATTGCTATTACTACTACTACTGCTACAACTACTACCAGTACTACTACTATTACTACTACTACTACTGATAGTGCAACTACCACTACAATAACAACTACTACTGCTACTTCTGCTACAATGACTATTACTACTACTACTACTATTGCCACTACTACTATTATGACAACTACTACGCTAATTCTTTTCTTGTTGTTGCCGCTACTACTGCGACTACTACAACAATTGCTACTACTACTACTACAACTACTACTATTACTACTACTACTACAACTACTGCTACTACTACTACAACAACAATAACTACTACTACAACTTCGCCAACCCCTACTACCGCTACTGCTATAACTACTATTATTGCCACTACTACTTCTCCAACTACTACTACTACTGCTATTGCTACTATTACTGCTATTGCTTCTACTACAACTACACAAAGTGCTTCTGCTACTACTTCTGCTTCAATTACTACTGCAGCTACTACTACTACTATTGCTACTGCTAATACTGCTACTATTGTTACTACTACTACTATTACAACTATAGCTACTAGTACTCCTACTACTACTACTACTACTACTACAGCTTCCAATACAACTACTAGTAGTACTACAGCAACTACTTCTCCTACCACTACTACAGCAGCTACTACTACTATCACAATTACTACTACTACTGCTACAACTGATGCTACCTTTGATACTACTATTACTACAACTACTACTATTGCTGCTGCTACTGCGACCACTACAGCTGTTACTACTACTAGTACTACTACTTTTGCTACTACTACTAATGTTTCCACTACATCTACTGATACTACTACTACTTCTCCTATTACTTCTACTGTTGTTACCACTATTGCTTCTATTACCACGACAACAACAACAACAACTACTACTACTACCGCTATTACTACTGGTTCTCCTACTTCTACTTCTACTGCTACTATGACTGCTACTACTGCTACCGCTACTACTGCTACTGCTACTATTGCTACTATTGCAACTACAACTACTGCAGCTACAACTGCCCATGCTACAACAGCTACGATTGCTACTACAACTTCTACCCCTGCGACTACTACTACAGCTACTACTACTACAAATGCTACTACTGCTGTTGTTGTGGCTGCTACCGCTACGACTACTGCTACTACTACTACTACTTCTCCTACTTCTACGACTACAGCTACTACTACAAATATTGCTACAAGTAATATTACTACTACAATTGCTATTACAACAATAACTACTACTACAACTAGTGCTACGGCTGCTACTACTTCTGCTACTTCTACTAATACTACTACAACTGCTCCTCCTACTACTACCGTTACTGCTACTACAACTACGGCTGCTACTATTACAACTACAAATGCTGCTCTACTACTATTACTATTGCTACAATTTCCTCCACCCCTACTACTACTATTACTACTACTCCAGCTACAACAACTACTACTATTATTTTTACTAATGATATTCCTACTACTACTGCTACTACACCTAGTAGTACTACTACTACAGCAACTGCAACTGCTTCTCCAACTCCTACTATTCCTCGTCCTTCTACTACTGCTACTACTAATACCACTACAACTAATACAACGGCTACTACTATTGCTATTACAACTCCTGCTACTACTACTGCTGCAATTACTACTACGGCTACTACTTATATTGCTACTACGGTTGCTATGACTACTAGTACAATGACTACTACTACTACTTCTGCTACTACTACTACTACAAAAACAACAACTACTACTGCTGCCGCTATCACTAATACTACTACTGCTATTGCTACTATTACCACTAATACTACTGCTCCTATAATTATGACTACTATTTCTACTACAACTACTACTACAACTTCTTTTTATACAACAACTACTATTACTATAACAACTGCTACGGCTACTACTACTACTACTACAAGTTCTGCTGTTGCTAATACAGCTACTACTTCAACGACTACAACTACTTCTACTTCTACAAATACTACTACTACTACTACTCCTCCTCCTATGGCTGCGATGACTGTGACTACTACTATTACTACTTCTACTACTACTACTACTTTTGCTACTATTGCTGCTACTACTACTTCTACTACGGGCACTTTTATTACTACTACTACAACTGCTACTACTAAAACTAATACTATAACTACTACTACTATTACTACTGCTACTACTGCTATTATCGCTACTACTACTACTATTGCTACTAGAGCTAATACTAATACTATTACCATAACAACAACAACAACAACTACTGCTGCTACTACTACGCCTGCTATTACTACTACTACTACTACTTCTAACACTACTTTTACTACTACTACTGCTGCTGCTGCTAATGCTATTAGTACTGTTACTACTACTACTACTACTGCTACTACTACTACTACTATTACTATTAGTACTACTACTATTTCTACTACTATTAGTACTACTACTACTACTACTACTACTATTAGTACTACTACTAGTACTACTACTACAACTACTCATACACCAACTGCCACTACTACTCCTTCTACTACTATTACTGTTACTTCTGCTAGTACTACTACTACTACTACTGCTACAACTATTACTATTATTACTACTACTATTACCACTTCTACTCCTATTACTACTACTATTCCTAACACTCCTACCACTACTACCACTACTGCTGCAGCTATTACTACTACTACTATTATTAATATTACATCTACAACTTCTGTTGCTACTGCTATTAATATTAGTACTACTACTACTACTATTACTACTACAACTATCACTACTACGACTACAACTACTTCTACTACTACTACTATTCATACTACTCCTACTCCTACACCGACTGCAATTACTACTCCTTCTACTACTATTATTGGTACTAGTACTAATACTACTACTAATCACAATACTCCTACTACTACTGCTAATATTACTACTACTACTACTAGTGCTACAACTACTACTACTCCTCCAACTACTTCAACTCCACACACTCCTACTACTACTAGTAGTACTATTACTGTTGCTATTACTACTACTGCTGTTGCTAATATTACTACTACTACTACTATTAATACAACAACAACTACTACTATTACTATTACTACTATTAGTACTAGTATTACTACTACTGCTGCTGCTGCTATTACTGGTACAACAACTACTGTTGCTGCTTCTCTTACTGCTTCTGCTACTGCTGCTGTGACTTCTACTATTGCTCCTACTACTACTACGACTACTATTACTACTACAACTACTCCTACTTCCACTACTATTACTACAACAACTACTACTGCTAGAACTACTACTACTACCACTACTGCTACTACTACTACGACTACTACTACTAGTAGTACAACAACTACTACTCCTCCTACTACTACTGCTGCTGCTGCTGCTACTACTACTTCTTCTGCTACTACTGCTACAACTATTCCTCCTCCTCCTACTACTACTACTAGCACGACTATGACTACTCCTATAGCTACTACTACTGCTGCTACTACTACCACTACTCCTCCTGCTACTACTTCTTCTACAACTACTACTAATACTACTGGTATTACTACAACAACTACTACCATTTCTACTACTCCTCGTCCTACTACTACTACAACTACCACTACTACGACTACCACTCCTCCTACTACTACTACAACAACAACTACTGCTGCTGCTGCTGCTCCAACTACTACACCAACTGCTAATCCAAATGCTACTTTTAATGCTATAACTACTGCAATGACTACTTCTGCTACTATTACTTCTAATACTACTACTAGTACTCCTGCTTCTACTACTACCAATAGTACTATTGCTACAACAACAACTGCTCTAATGAGTACTACTTCTACTACTACTGCAACTACTTGTGCTACTACTGCTGCCACTACTACTACAACTACAACTACTTCAACAACTACTATTGCTGCTATTACTACTACTATTGTTGCTGCTGCTGCTCCTCCAGCTAATACTACTACTACACTACTACTACAACAACTACTACTAGCTTTGCAACTAACCTGACAACTACTACAATTATTACTACTAATACTAGTACAACTTCTACAACTACTGCTACTACTGCTACAATTGCTACTACTACTTCTCCAAGTACTACTGCTACTATTACTACTCCTCCTCCTCCTCCTACTCCTAATACGAATATAACAATAAATACAATTATAACTATTGCTTTTGCTACTGCTACTACTACTACTCCTATATTGCATCTACTGCAACTACTACTACTACTACTACTACTACTACTACTACTACTACTACTACTACTACTACTACTACTACTACTACTACTACTACTACTACTACTACTACTACTACTACTACTGCAACTACTGCCACTTCTACAACTCCTCCACATAGACTACTACAACTACCAGTGCTACTACTACTACTTCTACTATTGTTACTATTGCTACTACACCAACTCCTACTCCTACTGCTACTGCTACTCCTATTACTACTTCTACTTCTACAACTACTACAACAACAACTACTACTCCTACTACCACTTCTACTACTACAACTACTAGTATTCCTAACACTACTGCTACAGCTACTTCTACAACAACTACTACTACTATTGCTACTGGTTCTACTACTACTACTCCTATTACTAAAACTACTACTACTACTACTACTGCTACTCCAACTACAACTACTACTTCTACTATTACTGAAACTGCTGTGACTACTTTTGTTGCTACTCATACTACTACTCGTCCTCCTCCTACTCCTACGACTACTTTGACTACTATTGCAACTACTTTTGCTACAACTACTACTACTATTGCTACTAGTACTACTGCCACTACTCCTACTTCTACTACTAGTACAACAACTACTACTACTACTACATCTACCACTACTACTACTTCTACTACTTGTACTACAACTACTACCACTACTACTACTACTACTTCTACCACTTCGACTACCACTACTAATTGTACAAGAACAACTACTACTAATACTACTGCTGCTGCTACTAGCACTACTATGACTACTGCAACTTCTATTATTTCTACTATCACAACTACTCTTTTGCTATTGCTACTACTACTATTTCTGCTACTTCTACTACTACTACAACTACTACTACTACTACTACAACTACTACTTCTACAATTGCTACTATTGTTTGTACTACTACTAGCACTATAACTTATACTGCTACTGCTACTACTACTTCTGCGGCTACTGCTATTACTACTACTACTGCTACTACTATATCTACTACTACTAATACTTCTACTGGAACTACTTCTACTACTGCAATATCTACTACTACAGCTGTTGTTACTTCTTCTTCTTCTACTACTACTACTACTAATGCAACTACTGCTATTTCTACTGCTACAACTATCGCAACTACTACTCCTATTACTACTATTACTACTCAAATTAATGCTTCTTCTACAATTACAAGTACAGCTGCTACAACAACAACTACTACTACTATAACTACTACTGCTACTTCTACTATTTCTGTTCCTACTACTACTACTACTACTACACCTACCACTACGATTACTACTACTACTACTACTACTAGTATCACTACTAGTACTATTATTACTATTACTTCTACTACTTCTATTGCTATTACTACAACTGCTACGACTACTGCTACTGCTACTGCTACTGCTACAACAACAACAACAATAAGAACTACTACTACTAGTACTACTGCCAGTACTACAATTACGACGGCCTCTACTACTGCTACTACTGCAGCTACTACTTCTATGACTTCTCCCTCTACTACTACTACTACTTCTACTACTACTACTTCTACTACCACTACTACTACTACTACTTCATCTACAACTACTACTCTTGCTACTAGTACTACTACTATTAACACAACCACTATTTCTACTGCTAGTACTATTTCTACGACTACTACTATAACTACTACTACAACTACTACTACTCCAACTAATATTTCTACAATTACTACTAATTTGACTTTTACTACTATTACTGCTACTACTACTACTACTAGTGCCAGTACTACTATACTACTATGCTGCCACTACTGCTACGACTACTCTGAGTAATATTTCTACTACTACTTCCACTACAACTTCTATTACTACAAAAATTACTACGACTACTACTACTGCTGCTGCTGATGATGCTGCTATGACTACTACTACCACTACTACCACAACTACCAATCCTACTGCTACTATTACTACTACTACTTGTACTATTCCTGCAACTGCTGCTACTACTGCTACAACTCCTACTACTACTACAACTCCTCCTACTACTACCTCTACTAGTACTTCTACTACTACTGCTACAACTACTACTACTTCTACTTCTTCTACCACTTCTACTTCAACTACTACAACAACAACTAGTACTACTGCTTCTATTGCTACTACTATTACTACTACTACTACCACTACTCCTACTACTACTACTGCTACTGCTGCTGCTGCTTCTACTACTACTGGCAGAACTACTACTACTACTCCAACAACTTCTACTCCTATTGCTACTACCTGTACTACTTTTACTAACATACTACTACGACTACTGCTTCTACTTGGACGCTACTACTACAACAACCAAAACAACTACTACATAAATAGTTTTGCGTGCTACGACTACAAACTACTACTACAAATTATACTTCTACGCTACAACTAGGGCTACTACCACTACTTAACTGGCTCAAACTTCTACTAACTACTAAGTCGTAACTGCTTTCTATTAGTATTGTCTACTACTGACATTCTACTACTACTGCTACTACTACTCTACGACTACTATTAAGCCTACTATTAATATACGAATACTACTCCTACTACTACTACTACTACTACTACTACTACTACTACTACTATTACTACCACCACCACCACCAACAATAATACTACTACTACTACTACTACTACTACTACTACTGCCAATGCTGCTACTACTATTACATCTATTGCTACTACTACTCCTACTGCTACTACTACTACCACGACTACTACTACTGTTACTACTACCAATACTACTACCACCACCACTACCATTAGTATTACTACTACTGCTTCTACTGCTACTACTAAGACTACTTTTGCAACTACTACCCTACTATTACTGCTATTACAACTATTGCTTCTGCGACTACTGTTACCATGACTACTACTACAATGACTCGTACTACTACTTCCACCACTACTTCTACCCATACTACTATTCCTGCTGCTACTACTATTACTCCTACTATTACTACTACTACTACTACTACTACTACTACTACTACTACTATTATTACTACTACTACTATTATTCCTACAACTACTGCTACTATTACAACAATAACCACTACTACTACTGCAACTATTACTATAGCTACTACTACTACTTATACTACTACTCCAACTACAACTACTGCTGCTGCTACTAATACTGCTACTACTACTTCTACAACGACTACTCCTAGTATTGTTACCACAATGACAACTACTACTAATACTACTGCTGCTGCTGTTATTACCACTACTACAACTACGTCTACCACTACTACTACTATAACAACTACTACTATGGCTGCAACTACTACTACTAATACTACTACTACTGTTGCTACTAGTAGTACTACTATTCCTATTTCTACTAGCACTACTACTACTCCTCCTGCGACTACCACAACAACAACAACTACTACTACGGCCACTACTACTACTACCTCTAAAACTATTTCCATTGCAATAACTATTACACTACTACTACTCTACTACTACAACTACAACTGTTTATACTACTTCTACTGCTACTACTTCATTATTACTACTACTGCTACTTCTACTATTACCACTACTACTATTACTACTAATACTACAACTACTAGTATGACAACTACTCCGACTGCTACTACTACTACTCCTACTACTACTACAACAACTAAAACCACTGCCATTACTACTACCTCTACTTCTAGTACAACTTCTAATCCAACAATTGCAACAACTACTACCACTTCTACAACTCCTACAGCTACTACTACTACTCCCACTCTTAACACTACTGCAATAACTGCTACTACTGCTACATCTACTACTAATACTACTACTTCTACTACTACAACTACTCCTACTCCTACTACTACTACTAATAGCACTCCAAACTACTACTACTTCTACTACAAATCCTACCACTACTGCTACTCCAACACCTATTCCAACTATTACTCCTCCTTCTACTACTACTAACACTTCTACAACAACAACAACTACAACTATTGCTATAGTACTACTCATACTACTACTACTACCACTACTCCAACAACTACTACTATTGATACTCCTAACACTCCTACAACTTCAACTACAACTACTCCTCCTCCTCCTACTACTACTACAGTCCTTCGTCTACTACTACTACTACTTCTACCACTACTACTACTACAACTACTACTAGTAGTACTACTACTCCTGCTACTCCTACTCCGACTAGTACTATGACTAGTACTACTCATACTAACAGTATTACTCCAAATACTACTAGTACTACTACTACAACAACAACAACAACTACTACTACTACAACAACAACAACAACTACTACTACTACAACTACCACAACCACAATTACTACTATTATTGCTACTACTGCTGCTACTACCACTACTACTATAATACCTAATACGACTACTATTCCTACTACTACTAAGACTACTGTTGCTACTATTCCTACTCCAACTCCTACTACTACTACTACCCCAACTCCAACTACTACAACTCCTACTAATACTCCTACTCCAACTCCTCCTACTACTAATGCTACAACTCCTACTACTACTCCAACTCCTACTACTACTACTACTACTACTTCAGTCGCTACTAAGCTTACTACTACTACTACTACTACTACTACTACTACTTCTACTTCAACTTCAGTTGCCGGTACTGCTACTGCTACAACTACTACTAATACTTTTGCTGCTGCTGCTACTACTACTACTTCTGCTATTGCAACTACTACTACTACTATTACTACTACTACTATTACTACCACTACTACTAGAACTACTTCCGCCACTAATACGACTACTACTACTACTATTACTACTACTACTACTACTACTACTATTACTAGTAGTAGTAGTAGTAGTAGTAGTACTATTACTACTGCTGCTGCTGCTGCTGCTACTACTTATGCTGCTACCTCTGCTACTGCTACTATAGCTACTGCTACTGCTACTGCTATTATTACTACTACTTCTACTGCTACTACTATTACTACTACTACTACTACTTCTACTACTTCTGCCGCTAATATGACTACTACTACAACAACAACTACTACTACTACTTGTACTATTCTACCGCTACTTTTACTACTATTGCTACTGCTAGTGCTACTACTTTTACTGCTGGTACAACTACTGCTGCTATAACAATTAGTACTACTATTATTGCAACTACCACTACTACTACTACAACAACAATAACTACTACTACTACTACTTCTACTACTACTATTACTGCTGCCACTGCTACTTCTTTGACT